>JAWQFJ010005208.1:0-40000 GCA_034096865.1 Theodoxus fluviatilis
TCATCATGAGACAGATTTGGCCACATATCATCAAGGTCAAGGTCACTTTGACCCTAATGAAATGTGACCAAAATGGGGTAGTGAACCACTAAAAGTGACCATATCTCATGGTAGAAAGTGCCAATAAGCACCATTGTGCTTCCTATGTCTTGAATTAACAGCTTTGTGTTGCATGACCTTGAATGACCTTGACCTTGGGTCAAGGCCACATGTATTTTGGTAGGAAAAATGTGTAAAGCATTTCATAGTTAAGTGTATGATGTCTTTGCTAGGTGTAGTTGATTGGCCTTGACCTTGAAGGTCACCTGAAGGTCAAGGTCATGTAAAGGTCAAGGTCAAGCATGTGAGTCGTATGGGCTTTGCCCTTCTTGTTGTACTGTGTAATGTGCATGTTTATATCTTTATTTTTGACTCACATGCGAAGCAAAAGTGAGTATGTACTCACCCGTGTCGGGCGTCCGGGCATCCGTGAAAAACTTTATTTTATCTTTATTCTTGGTTTGTCATCAATTTTGGCATATGTAATGATGTATGATTCTGCTGAATGAGTCTCATACAAAGGAATATTGAACAACTTGTAGATCATGCTAACATCACATCGCATGTAAAGGTGTGTGGAAGACACAGTATAAATTCCCCTGTGGCTTGGGGGTAAGAATTGACTGATGACATCTCCCTGTGTGATTTGCAAGAGGAAAAGAACTGGGGAAATCATGACTGGACTTGCTTCTTTTCTAACCAGCTCTGGTGATTGCTGTTATCAGTGGCCTTACATAGCCTACACACACTGATAGGCAGTAAAACTCGCTCCATCCATCCATCCACCCATCCATCCATCCATGCAATCTCCATCCACCCATCCAATCTCCATCCAATCTCCATCCATCCATCCAATCTCCATCCATCCATCCATCCAATCTCCATCCATCTATCCATCCAATATCCATCCATCCATCCAATCTCCATCCATCCATCCATCCAATCTCCATCCATCCATCCATCCATCCATCCATCCAATCTCCATCCATCCATCCATCCAATCTCCATCCATCCATCCATCCATCCACCCAATCTCCATCCATCCATCCATCCAATCTCCATCCAATCTCCATCCATCCATCCAATCTCCATCCATCCATCCAATCTCCATCCATCCATCCAATCTCCATTCATCCATCCATCCATCCATCCATCCAATCTCCATCCAATCTCCAACCATCCATCCAATCTCCATCCATCCATCCAATCTCCATTCATCCATCCATCCATCCATCCAATCTCCATCCAATCTCCATCCATCCATCCAATCTCCATTCATCCATCCATCCAATCTCCAGGGTTCGTACAGGTCATGGAAAACCTGGAAAGTCATGGAATTTGATTTTTCATTTTCCAGGCCTGGAAAGTCATGGAATTTCAACTTAGGTCATGGAAAGTCATGGAATTTAAGAAAGAAAGAAAAGAAAGAAAAAAAGACGTTTTCTAGGCTGTGCTTTGCGCGATACTCTCAATCTAATTTTAAACGCTGAGCATGTCAGGAAAACGTGCCCTTGCATCCCATTGGTTAATTCTGAAGGCTCGTGTGCCTTCTGCTTCCTGATTGGTTCTTTGGCTAGGTGACCTCGTTTCATTTCCACGCCGGTCCGGTCAGTTGGTTCAAACGAGGACAGAGTGAAAAGAGCTTGTTTTGTTTGTGGTGCAGTGTTTCTTTGAGAATCAGATTATCATCATGCCTGGAAAGTGTCGCTTTCAAGACTCTTGGACAGGAGACCCTGAATACCGTGAGTGGGTCATGCAAGCGAGAGTGGATGGGATGGCAAAGTGCCGATTTTGTGAAAAAGACATTGATGTATCCAACATGGGAGCGGCAGCGTTGAAAAGCCACATGAAAGGTGTCGCGCACCAGGCGCGTGCTAAAAAACACCAAGAAGAAAAGAGCAAACGTCAAACACGAATATATCAGATTTTGTTCAAACTGCAAAAAATGCTGAGACAGAGAGTGCTTCAAAGGTGGTGGTTCCAGCTGGCGCTGCTACGCCGGTCGAAACTAGGCCTGCACCCACTGGCAGTGGCAGTAGATCTACTGGGATTGACACTTTCTTGACAACAGAGGATACACTGAAAGCAGAAATTTTGTGGACTTTGAAAATGGTCATCTCCCACTTCTCATTCTCCAGTACCAAAGGAATGAACGAGCTGTTCCGTCGCATGTTTTCCGACAGTGTCATCGCCTCCAAGTTTGCCTTGAGTGAAAGCAAAGCCCGGTACTTGACAACGTTTGGTCTGGGGCCACATTTCTTAGACATGCTCAAGGCAAAGGCCCGGTCTTCTGATTCTCTGGTGCTGCTCTTTGATGAGTCCCTGAATGCTGAACTTCAGAAGAAACAGCTGGATATCCATGTCCGATTTTGCTATTTACCATTTGGCGCTGGATCGAAATGGCGACCGCATGTCTGTTTCAAAATGTTGCTGTTTCTAACGTAATTTGGTCAAATATAGTTCTGGTTTAATTAGAATATCTTAAATATATCATATTCAAGAAGGGGATAATGATATATATGCTCATTTCTAAGCCATTTCGAAGACATTAGCGCAGCATGACCGTCAAAATCACACAATGGCGCGAGTAAGAGCGTGACGGCGCAGATGCGATTTTGACGGACAAATCAGCTGAAATCGGTTAGTTTATTGGGGTTTTTGTTTCAGTTTATGCTAGAACAATCATTTAGGAAGATATTTATTGCAATATTTTGCACATATTGGAAAAAGTATTGTAGAACTCGGGACCTTCAGCGAGTGCTAAATAGACGCCGCACACGATGTTCGAAGAAATTTCATCAGACCGGAAGTGGCCGTCTGTTCGATAGAATCCACTTTTTCTAGGATTCGCACATATCAATACTAATGTAACATGAAAGATGAAAGTCTTTCTGAGTTGTCAAATTTTTTTAAACTAGTGGTAGGATTCCGTGGTAATTTGTATCAAATCTTTGCGCTACTACAGTACTAGCCAAAATGCACTTGGCAATACCGTGAATACCACTTCACTTTCATGGCTAATTGTGGACAATCCACAAAATATTGTGAATAAAAACAAGAATGAAAGTTGTTTATGAAGCAGAAGGTTTCAAGAACATGTGTCGTGTAGTTTTGTGTTAATCCGTCTTATTTCCGCTGAGAACATACGAGCCGATTACGTAAAAAAAACACCCTCCACCACTACCGACTCGCGGTGGCTCGACGGAGTTTGCATTTCGCGACTCGGGTTGGTCTCTTCTAAACACTCGTCCGTCGAAGTTTCTCATTTGATCAAGTTGAAACTTTACTACTCATTAGAGGAAAGGTTGCTCTTTTGTTCGGTGGATGTTTGAACTTCCGGTGAAAATCGAAAGACGAGTTATGGATGAAAGTTCGAACGTCATCGGACATTTTGTTAAAATTTGTTTTTGTGAAGGCAAGTGTAAAGAGACCTTGCGTTTTGTTTCAGGGCAAGGCAACAGCAATGCAACTGTTGCATCACCCAGGGGCAGCAAGACCACTGTAGAGGTGAGCACTGCATTCCATCACACAAGCAGTAGGAAACTTCAGAAGTCACAATGCAGACAAATATTACTCACATTTGCATGTGCTTTGACAGACTAACAGTTTAAGACATCAGAGTGGAAACAGAAACAGCTTTTGTATTGTGGAAGTTGGGGAAATTCAGTTTCTTCATAATGCATAACTACATCTAGCACTTGACCTCTAATGTTTACCACCCCCTTACCAGGGCATCTACTCATTATTCACCACCCCCTTACCAGGGCATCTACTCGCTATTCACCACCCTCTTACCAGGGCATCTACTCGCTATTCACCACCCTCTTACCAGGGCATCTACTCGCTATTCACCACCCCCTTACCAGGGCATCTACTCACTATTCACCACCCTCTTACCAGGGCATCTACTCGCTATTCACCACCCCTTCACCATCCCTCACCCATTCACTAACCAACCTTAACCCCACCTGACCCCAGCATGTCCTCCACCATCACTGCCATTGCACTGTCAGACTCGCCTTTTTAATGCATTTAGTAAGATCCTATTGTCAAGGTCCTATTGTCAGCCACCTGCACTTCCCTGTCCACACTGCAACAGACTCTTTCGGGCCCGGATTGGTCTCGCCAGCCATCTGAGGACCCACAACCAGATAAAATGATGACATATTTGGTATTCATTGATACCGATGGACGAACATCATCATCATTGTCAAGGTTGAGTGGAAGTGTTCTCTGGACTGCATATGATCCTTGATGGCAGAGTAATAACCTGATGGAAAAGCTAGATGTTTTGCCTGTGTCTGCAGAGAGCCAGGAATCGGGACTTTGACCAGAGCATCAGGCAGGCACTGCAGTGTCTGTGGGTGTGCAGTGGCTCAATGGAGGAAGCCAACCACTACCTGCAGCATGGCAAGTGCAGGAATGGTGAGTACTGCTTGTAGAAGTCTGTAGAAGATGTGTGGCTCCAAGTGAGTCTCCAACTTGATGATGATGATGGTGTGTTGTTGAAATTCATTATATTACTTCTTTTTTTTTCTTCCTTTTATTTTTTGCTCTCCTTGTAATGTTGTCCTCCCTGTGTATTTTTATAGACCCAATAAACTGATTAAAAGTTATAATTATTAAAAAACAAAACACTTGTACCACTGAAAAACCGCAAAAAAACAACCCCCACCACTTCATTGCCTCCACCAAGGAGGTTAGACTTCCTCTAGGACCATGCAGAGGTCGAGTAAGACTTCCTCTAGGACCATGCAGAGGTCGAGTAAGACTCCCTCTAGGACCATGCAGAGGTCGAGTAAGACTCCCTCTAGGACCATGCAGAGGTCGAGTAAGACTCCCTCTAGGACCATGCAGAGGTCGAGTAAGACTTCCTCTAGGACCATGCAGAGGTTGAGTAAGACTCCCTCTAGGTCCATGCAGAGGTCGAGTAAGACCCCCTCTAGGACCATGCAGAGGTCGAGTAAGACTCCCTCTAGGACCATGCAGAGGTCGAGTAAGACTTCCTCTAGGACCATGCAGAGGTCGAGTAAGACTTCCTCTAGGACCATGCAGAGGTCGAGTAAGACTTCCTCTAAGACCATGCAGAGGTCGAGTAAGACTCCCTCTAGGACCATGCAGAGGTCGAGTAAGACCCCCTCTAGGACCATGCAGAGGTCGAGTAAGACTCCCTCTAGGACCATGCAGAGGTCGAGTAAGACTTCCTCTAGGACCATGCAGAGGTCAAGTAAGACCCCCTCTAAGACCATGAAGAGGTCGAGTAAGACTCCCTCTAGGACCATGCAGAGGTCGAGTAAGACTTCCTCTAGAGGACCATGCAGAGGTCAAGTAAGACCCCCTCTAGGACCATGCAGAGGTTGAGTAAGACTCCCTCTAGGACCATGCAGAGGTCGAGTAAGACTCACTCTAGGACCATGCAGAGGTTGAGTAAGACTCCCTCTAACACCATGCAGAGGTCGAGTAAGAAACCTGATGTCAATTCTTGTGCACTCAGGAGTGCCTTGGGCTCCTGTGACTGAGAAAGGCCAGGTAGGTGGGAAGTTGTGTAAGGACTGAAGTGTAAAGGTGTGTTCTTATTGGGCAAAGCATCACCTTACCCTGCCAAATGTTGACTTGCGTAAGTAATTTTGGTGTTTGCCAAGTGTTAGAAATGTGAAGTAGACTTTGATGATGGCATTCTTCGAAGTCCGATGTATTCTTGGAACGAAGTAGACCGTATCCTGATTGGTCATATAAGATTAAGACCACTCTTGTTTGGGACGGCAGAAAGTCTTTGACTCCAATCTATATACACAGTACCGGTTTTGCTGCACAGGCTGTGATGCTGACTGACACAAAGGATTCTTGTACTGTCAATTTCAAGACTGACGTCAGTCAGACTTGTCACTGACGTGTCATGGCTCTTGATGGGAAGACATTATAATCAACGCTTTAGGCCTGGTCTGTCGTCCAGATGCCTAGATTTGGTTGACACCGTGACATCTGTCACAGCTGACTTCAGAATTGTAACAGGTCATAAATCATTATCAAATGTGACTTGTTCAGTGACATTTTGTCACTTTAGGACCTCAGTCATGTGACGTCAAAACTGACATCTGCAGATGCAGTACACAATGACACTCAGTTACCACTGGATGTGACCATCACGACTGCCACCTACAGAGGCTAGACATGGAGACATTGTTGCTGTGACAAGTGAGCAATAACACGTAACAATCCTTCTACCCATCCTTTGCAGGCGACGACATTTACATACCAGACGCACTCCTGGATGCTCTATTAAATGAGCTAGACCAACCAGTCGACAACGCCCAGCGCCCCCCACCTCCCCCTTCCAACTCCCAACCCCCTCCCTCCGAGGGGTCCACCCCAGCCCCGGCTCCTGCTCCTGCCTCCACAGACATGTCGCAGATGGATGCTGGTGCGGGTAAGAGAAGTTTTGTGGTAAAAGAAATATGATAAAGATGAAGATGATGGAATGTCTTTGGGAGAAGGCCTGAGATGCTCAGCCTGTGTGGATTTTTAGTCAGAAAGTGAAATGTGAGTATCTGTGTGTGCCTGCATGTGTTGTTTTCATGTGTCTTGTTTGTGTGTGAGTACATGTGTGTGTGTGTGTGTGTGTAGTTTGCGTGTGTCTTGTTTGTGTGTGTGTGTGTGTGTGTGTGTTTGTGTGTGTGTGTGTGTGTTTGTATGTGTTTGTGTGTAGGTGTGTGTTGTTTGTGTTTGTTGTTTGTGTTTGTGTTTGTTGTTTGTGTGTGTTGGTTGTGTGTGTGTGCATGTGTACGTGAGTGCTTGTGTGTGTGTGTGTGTGTATGTGTGTGTGTGTGTGTGTGAGAGAGAGAGATTTCATTCAGGCAAGTTCATGTTGCAAACAAGGGGCGTCTTTCAGCGAGCAACTAAACAGTCTAGTCGAGTTGGCCAAGTGCGCATGTCATGACGTCATTCGCTGAAAGATGGTTTATTTCAACTTTAGTTCATCAAAATGGCTGCCACCTCTATGTTTTTTGTTGACGTCTTCCTTGATTCTGATGAACGAAGAGCGCTCCAAGATGGTTGCCTTGTACCGGCAACCATTGCGCATCATTCCACGGCTCCAGGGATACATGTGTGTCGTGGAAAGAATGCATAGCCGCACATTTTACAGCACTTTCCGCGTGTCACCACCAGTGTTTGACGCATTGCATGACAGGATTGCAATGCAGTTGACTCACAGGTAGATCAATGCTCGCGTTGAAACGTTTTGACAGGAAATTTGAAGGCACGATTGCCAAATTATCTCTTGAGTGCCGATTACAGATTTATGTTGTCTTTTTTTGACTCACATGCGAAGCAAAAGTGAGTCTATGTACTCAGTCGTGTCGTCCGTCCGTCCGTCCGGGCGTAAAAAACTTAAACGTTGGATTTTTCTCGGAGACTATTATGTCTATCAACACCAAATGTGGCATGATGGTGTATGATGACAAGGCCTCAAAAAACATACACAGTGACTTGACCTTGCTTCAAGGTCAAGGTCACAGGAGCCATAAATGTGGTGTCAAAAACCATCATGTTTCACATTTTCCCAATTTTCTCCCACGTTATTGAGAATGGCGACCTTAGCTACAAGTGGTATATAGGTCAAAGCAAGCCCTATCTTTTGATACCAGTTTGGTTGACCTTGCTTCAAGGTCAAGGTCACAGGAGCTCTTCAAAGTTGGATTGTATACATATTTTGAAGTGACCTTGACCCTGAACTATGGAAGATAACTGTTTCAAACTTAATAATTATGTGGGGCACATGTTATAGTTTCATCATGAGACACATTTGGTCACATATCATCAAGGTCAAGGTCACTTTGACCCTTATGAAATGTGACCAAAATGGGGTAGTGAACCACTAAAAGTGACTATATCTCATGGTAGAAAGTGCCAATAAGCACCATTGTGCTTCCTATGTCTTGAATTAACAGCTTTGTGTTGCATGACCTTGGATGACCTTGACCTTGGGTCAAGGTCACATGTATTTTGGTAGGAAAAATGTGTAAAGCATTTCTTTGTGTATGATGTCATTGGTAGGTTTAGTTGTTTGACCTTGAAGGTCACCTGAAGGTCAAGGTCATAAAAGGTCAAGGTCAACCATGTGAGTCGTATGGGCTTTGCCCTTCTTGTTTCCCAATAGTAAGGCACCACTGACCGGATTCTTTCACTTTCGATAGTTATGAGAGATTGCTATTAAACTTTAAGTATGGGACTGTCTGAATGGTTGTGGGAAACATAAACGTAGGTCAGTGTGAGTAACCCAATACAAAACAAAAAACACCAACTACTGGTTAACTGTCAGCAAAAGGCTACAGACGTTTCAGGTCGCACGCAGAATGTATCGTAGAATGTATCGTAGAATGAATGAATGTAGGCCAGTTGCGTTGATCGTACTTGCCGTTTGAAGTGACGTTTTCCTTGCCCAAGGCATGGCATGATCTTCCTGCCAATTTGACTCGAGTTTGAAGATGATCAATGTCTGGCTGACAGCCGTCCGTGAATGCGCGGAGAGTATTGCCAGCATGCAATTACCTGTACTTACCTGTTGTCCCCAGTGGCCGAGATCGATGATTTTATACTGAAATCGTATTGTGACCGTCAAATTTAACTGTTGTGATGAATATATATATCTCGAGCATATGGTCCTGATTTTATGTGCCGATTGCTTTCTTGCACACACACACACAAACCCCACCCTCTAAAAAAAAAGATTAAAAAAAATTGCGACTGAATGTTTTATAATGCAGAAAGTTTCCATTAAATTTATGCATTGTTCGTCCGTTATATAATTCCAGCAACAATCAAGCTTTGATGTTCAAGAGCTGTTGGGTTCGTGGTTTAGGCAAATGTACAATTGTTTTCATTGCAAAGACTGCAGTCAGCTTCTCTCCCACATTTCTCAGTGATTAACGTACATGTATGTGGTTATCAACCGGGAGGTCCAGAGTTCGTTCCCTGCCCCAGTCCCAAAATGCCAATACCCTGCAAGTTTACCATGCACTCTTCAAGGAGAAGACTATGTGCAATTTTATTTTTCATCCGGTGATCTCAGACACTGCAGTTTCTTCAAGACACAGGTCTACTACAAAATCTATAGTTTGTTTTTCTTGTCCTGGATGGATGCATGGATTGAGTTTTTCAGCCTATCAGCCTTTGTAGGCTATGTAAGGCCACTAAGCACGACAATCGCTAGAATCGAATAAGCAGACATGGGACTGATCCGTATTTATACTGATTTCCGTATTTTTTTAAAGTCAATGGGTCATTTCTGAGATCGACGCAAATCCGAAGAGAAAATGGGGGGGGGGGGGGGGGGGGGGTGGGGTGAACTTTGGCGCCTTCGCAAGTTTGGTTGTCGGGTCGTTCCGTCATGTTTCACGAAGTACTGCGCCGTCATTTATCCAAACTTTGCGCTCGTTTTGATTGGTCATGATCATTGCCGATCTTTGCCGAAGCTGAAAATACTCGTTTTCGGATTCTCCGAGCGCTTGTGCAGTTGTGAAGTCGAAGCAGTCAAAATGGCGATTTACTCCTATCGTCGTATCGAGTGTTGACGGAAAATGAAAGTGTTGAGTCCGCGAACATCGACAAATTTGACAGTGTGAAAAACAAATGGAAAGCGCAATGGCTGTCGGAGAGAGTTGTAGTGAAATACAAGGGCAAGGAGAGATCCCAGTTATCGGCGATTCTATTGCAAAAATCGACGTGCCTGGAGAAGCCATTTGCAAGTGGTGCGAGAAAGGAATCATCAATTACGGGACAAATGGAAAGTCTGCGTTGGTAATGCATCTCACCACCAACAAACACGCACTGAAATTGGATTTGCATCGAACAACGCCGTCTGTGGACCCAAAGATTCGGCAGCCACTGGAACTCCCTGGAGATCAACCCGTGTTGTACCTCATCATGCTACGGTTCCAGTTGATGGCCGAAGTCGTAGATCATCCCACATTGCTTTTGCTCGGAAATCATGGAGCCGCAAGGTAGCCTCTTCTTCTAAACTTACTAAATTCCTTGGACTGCAGGCGACGCGTAAAGTAGAACCCAAACACCGGCGCTGAAGAAGACTTGTAAGTCAAAAATTTGCATCTGTGCTCGCCTTGTGTTAAAGCGACATTCATTTACCGCCGGTGTTTGGGTTCTACTCTTCTTCTAAAAATAAGCTGCAGATTCCCACACCCTCCACATCAGCTGTGGTCAGTGCTTCGAGACGGGAAACTGTACCTCCAGTCACTGCTAATGGTGTGTCTCCGGGGTTTTGTATTCCCAAGGTGGCCTCTTCTTCCGCCATGAAGGTGGTGCAGACCCCCATCAACAAAAGATCGTCATCTGTGCCCGTGAGTGAAGCTAATGTGGTGCCGGCCCCAGCAAAGAAAAGGCAGGTTTCCAGTGGTGACCTGAGGGATTTCTTCAACAAACTTCCCAGAGTATCAATGAAATGAAGAATAAACAGTCACAATATGAACAGACTTTTCTATGTACAATTTTTTGGTATTTGCTCACCCAACACACAACTATTGATGGCAGAGATCAATCTAAAACAGACATGTGATTTTGGGTGAGTACTTAAAAAATTTACTTTTTTTGTACTGTAGCTGTTTCAGTGAACAGCCTAGAAAGTTAATTTTCCTGCTCAGATTGCATCAGATTGCACCATTTGGCTTCCCCTATTAAAAATTTTTTCCGGGGGTGCATGCCCCCGGACCCCCCTAGCTTGCTTGGCGCTTTGCACCATCGGTTGGGCGCTTCGCGCCTTCAGTTTCAGTATTTTTCACAATTCCCTTGTCCCATGTCTGAATAAGTGCAAATAAAGTCACGGTGTCCCTAGTTATTCGTCTCTTACGAATCGCGTAGGGAGACGCGGTGGGTCAATTCTTACCCCGAACCCACAGGGGGATCTTGTCCTGGATCAATAGATGTTAATCAATAAAGAGCAAAAACAAACCCTTTTCATACTTTTTGTTTTATGCCCATTGCACGCTTCAGCCAACATTGCAGTTGTGGAAAAACAATCAAGCAACACTCTAGTTGTAGCTGAAGTGTAATAAAACTAGAGTGCATGCTTTCTCCTTGTATTTGAATCTGGATGTGGAGCAATTCTAGTGCAAGTCAGTAGGTGGATATTTAAGTGTCTTGATGGTCTTTCCACAAAACCTACAGCTATAAATGAATGCATCCTTTGACTACCCATTGTCAATATATTTTGGGCAAAATTACTTTTCAAGCGTGCTGAGGCAATGCAAGTCAATCATCAGATGCAACTTGAACCCTGCTCCAAGTGACTGAAGCAACTGCAGGTCAAGTGCGCTATCCACTTGGTCACAGCAGACCTGTTTACACTTCGCATTGAGCGTAGTAAACTACGCATTTGCATACTATAGTACGCAACTACGCGAGTCTATTGTTTCCTACGCAAACGGTATTGTTTCGGCTACGCATATCACAATCCGCAATTTTCATCATCTCGCTTGACATATTTTTTCCGATCCATGATTTCGGGCGGAAGTCAGTTTGCTGCGTGCAGGATTACGTCACTCTTCCGTGCCAGAAGTGGCGTCATTCTTCGCGCCAAGATATTACGGCATCCTTCCTCCGCATTCTGTAAACCCGAGTATTGACTCTGGCACAGTTCGCAATGAATGCGTAATAGGCTTGACCCTTCGCATTACAGCCTTGCGCCAAAAATTGTTCGTTCTGATACTATTTTTCTCTCCACTTTTTACAAAAATCATTCAGATGTCAAAACTTGTTTCCATTTCAACACAAACATTTTATTGTATCGAATAAACGCTTGTTTGTTGTCTCAACAAGAGTAAGTTAAGAGTTTTGTGCGAAATAGTCTTAGAACTACTTTAACGGCGTATATGAGGGAGCACATCGGCTATCCCACAAGCCTCTCGTGTGACCTCCGTATGAATAAATTGGCCAAAAACCTTCCATCACGTGATATGAACTGTGCTAGAGATACTTTTGCCGGTAGGCGAAATCTCTAGTTTACTAGAATGCCTTCCTCCGTACACTCTACTTTTGAGAGAAGAGACGCCAGAAGTGGCGTCATTCTTCGCGCCAAGATATTACGTCATCCTTTCTACCTGCACTTCACGTTGTCAACCTGTTTTACTGCCAACCCACGTGCGCTTTTCGAGACAATGGCTGAACGAAGAGCACACGAAACTGAAGATGAGAACTGAAGAAAATGACTCCGAAATGCCACCAACCAAAAAGAAGAAGACGAGCAAAGTGCCGAGCCAAGTCTTTCTGCCAAAATATCACGAGGAATACCCATGCCTTGTCACTTCGGAAAGGAAAACAGTTTGCTTATTCAGTTCATTTGCACTGTCTGCGACTCCCATTTTTCCGTCAGCCACGGTGGAAAGTTTGATTGTGCCCGTCATGTGAATAGTGCAGAGCTGCCAACCCACCATCATGCCAAAGAGTATAGCATCCAGAGCTTTTTGGAGTAGCTTTTAAGAAATAGGCGTAGCACACACGCAGAAGATGGAAAATACCGATGTTTGCGCAGGCGCAAAGCGCTGAACCGACGGCGTGGAGGAGTGGGGGTGGGGGGAAGGCGCTCGGCGCTGAACCGTCGGCGTGAAGCGGGGGGTGGGGTGGGGGTATTCTGCGTGGAGATCAAAAGTTCAGTTCGAGGCTATGTAAAATCGTAGTTTTTCCCGGACGATCAGCGAAAGGCAAGACGAAACAAAAAGAAAATGGATTTCTTTGTGAAGAAAGGTGTCGACAAGGCGGCAGAGGACCGGGCCAAAAAGACTTTTGAAAGGTGTGTCACCAAGGCGGAGACCATGATCTGTCACATCATTGCTGATGCGAATCTGCCAATCTCTCTAGTTCATTTGTATCATATTCCTCTGCGCCGGAAATAGGCTCAGCGGAAGGCTACATGATTGGGCTTTCCGTAATACCAAACATCGGGCATTTTTCCGAGAGAAAGTCCTCGTATCCAAGCACTCTAAATGACAGTTTTTGACAACCAGGTTGTGCTTTTTCAAAACTTCGATATTGGGTACCTCTCTCAAATAATTAATAAATAAATAAAGGAACCTACAGTTTGCAAATCGATCACGCTCAAGTGTTGTGGAAACTCTACAGACTTCATTTCTGTGTTAAACTCAAAACTCGATTTTTGATGATTTTTTACGAAGTAGCAAAGGCCGTGTGCCCCCTTAAATCCTCGTGTGTTGTCTACTTAGTATGGGACATTCTCACTTCTGAAACGGAAATACAGCCCAAGTTTTGTCCCTTTACGTCCCCTACTTCCGGTAGACTGGTAAAAATAGAAGCTCATGGGATGATCGCTAGATCGTGGCAAAAGGATGACACTAAAGCACGCAAAAAGATTAATTAGATTAAAAACTAATCGAAAATAGTCATATTAGACTGTTTTATCGTATACTTTCTGCACAAAACCCACAGAAGATAAGTAAACTAACCTCACCGTATACGTAGTTATAGCTGGCTAGCAGATGTATGCGATCGAACCAAAGTCACTACGCTAGCAGACGATCGAGCTAGTGTGATATAATGTTTCATGTAAAGCTCGAATGAGTAGCAGGAGATAACTGTTTAGTTCTGGCTTGAATTGACAATTTCGTTTCCCGGCCTGGTCTGGCGAGGATCGAAAATTCACTATCATCCAGTCGATCAACTTGCGCGCACTCGTATCGGCGTAATGTATAACTTCACGTAGTTCGGCTTGTGGAGATGATATTATTAACCGTAGATTTTAGTTGTGCGGGGTAGACCACCCGCCAAAAATTTTGAATAGTGCTTTTGATATCAATGTTTAGTAATTATTGTCGGATCAGATAGCGAAACGATCACAAGCAACTTAAACGAGCTTGGGGGCAGCGCTTACGTTTGATTCGACAGCTGCAGTCGAACTCATCTGTCAATCGTGTCTGACATCACACTTTGAGATTTCAATAACTTCATGAAGTTGCAGTAGTTGCTTGTTTGCTGGAATGCCATGTAGCTTGACAACTTTTTCATCAATAATTTTGCCACGATGGTTATGGCAAATGACACTGAATACTGTTTTCCACCCCCACATACTTTGTTGTTCGTCTTGTCCGGCCGTGTCTGTTTTTGTAGTGCGATTGCAGTCGCCGTAGATTTTTGAGGACGGTTAGAGCCGCCATAGTTTTGTAGTGCGATTGAAGTCGCCGTAGATTTTTGACTCACATGCGAAGCAAAAGTGAGTCTATGTACTGAGCCGTGTCGTCCGTCCGTCCGTCCGGGCGTCCGTCCGTCCGTCCGTCCGTCCGTCCGTCCGTAAAAAACTTAAACGTTGGATTTTTCTCGGAGACTATTAAGTCTATCAACACCAAATGTGGCATGATGGTGTATGATGACAAGGCCTCAAAAAACATACATAGTGACTTGACCTTGCTTCAAGGTCAAGGTCACAGGAGCCATAAATGTGGTCTCAAAAACAGTCATTTTTCACATTTTCCCAATTTTCTCCCACATTATTGAGAATGGCGACCTTAGCTACAAGTGGTATATAGGTCAAAGCAAGCCCTATCTTTTGATACCAGTTTGGTTGACCTTGCTTCAAGGTCAAGGTCACAGGAGCTCTTCAAAGTTGGATTGTATACATATTTTGAAGTGACCTTGACCCTGAACTATGGAAGATAACTGTTTCAAACTTAATAATTATGTGGGGCACATGTTATACTTTCATCATGAGACACATTTGGTCACATATCATCAAGTTCAAGGTCACTTTGACCCTTATGAAATGTGACCAAAATGGGGTAGTGAACCACTAAAAGTGACTATATCTCATGGTAGAAAGTGCCAATAAGCACCATTGTGCTTCCTATGTCTTGAATTAACAGCTTTGTGTTGCATGACCTTGGATGACCTTGACCTTGGGTCAAGGTCATATGTATTTTGGTAGGAAAAATGTGTAAAGCATTTCTTTGTGTATGATGTCATTGGTAGGTTTAGTTGTTTGACCTTGACCTTGAAGGTCACCTGAAGGTCAAGGTCATATAAAGGTCAAGGTCAAGCATGTGAGTCGTATGGGCTTTGCCCTTCTTGTTTTTAGGGCGGTTGAAATCGCCAGAGATTAATTGAACTACAATAATTCATGTTTTTTGTATAATTAAATAATTACATCGTTAACAACTGTTTATTTGTTTTAATCTTTGCTAAATTTTGAGATTAGAAAAGAACCTTTTTGTAACATCGGCAAACTCAAGACGATTGTGACAGGTGTGAAGATCTTGCCCAACATACAAGACATAAGAGCTCTGCTGTTAGCTGACGACGTCTCTCTGTTCTCGGACAGTGGTAGGTCTCTAAAAATCCGATTAACTTTCTTCTACGCTCAACACTTGCTTTTCTTTCTAAAACTCTTAACTGCTGGGATACTCGCGGCCGCATCGCGAACACTCCTCCGGCATAATAAACCGGAGTTACCGTGACAAATGGGTAACAACAACAACAACAATGTCGCATGATAGGGTGTGATGGGGGGTTATTAAGATAAAATAAATAAATAAACAAAGACTGGACCCTGATGATGTAAACACCACACCCCGGGATTTTCAGCAAAACCCAAACTGCCACTTTCCTTGCAACTATAAAGTGAATAAACATGGAAAACAACAAATTAAATAAGACACTGAGGGAAGGAGGTAAATTTCAAAATAATACTTTAATCAAAGAATAATAAACATCAAAATAAATCCCAAACCCTGACTTGGCCAAGTCCCCAAACAAAACAATAACAATAACAATGACACACCCCCATGGCTTCACAGAGCCATCCAACGCACATGCTCATAAAGGTCAGGGGTCAACCTCAACAGGTTGACATAACCGTAGCAAATGAATAAGAATTCCCCACACACAAGCTCATAGGGTCAGAGGTCAGCCTCAAGCAGCACTGGACTTGACCGTAGCCAAATGATAATAACGTGGTTCACCCGAGGCGACACACCCCCTGGGGGTGTGGCCTCAACCATTGAGAAAGACCGACCCAGGCCTGGCCAATCACAGCAGCCGCTGGACGGGACAGGAACTGGGCCCGGCATTTACATACCATAACACGCGCTGGCGTTCTTACAAAGCTTGCTCTAGCAGCAAGTGACAGAGTGCTTCCTCTACTGTCACGGCAGTAGCAGGAAGATACACTTAAGCAACCAAATAGACTGAACTCAATCTTCCTCAAGAGGATTAGTTTAAACATTCAGAACAAGTCCACACAGTCTCTTCCTACCACAGAAGATGGGATGGCGCCCGGCGCCCTTCTGTATAGGTTTAACGGCAGCGTCCTTGACCTACCAACTGTGGGATTCTGATCTCCACTTATGCTATTGGTGCTTTTCGACACTAGGGTCAGTCTCATGAGTCCAACTATTTCCCATCAGGATTAAATATAAAAAGGCAATCTTACCAACGTCGTCTCTTCCTGTCACAGGAAAGAACACACATATAATCCGGGATAGACCACTCCTGAACCCTCAGAGTCGGGAAGTACGCGAGGTCTCGACCTCCGTCTCCCCCGGTCGTAGCAGCGCTCGATGGTAGATCTCGACGAGAGCTGTCCTCTCGTCCCCCTCTTGTGGCACCCAGTCCACCAGGCGTCCGTCCGGTGACGACATCCTGTGGGTCGAGTCACTCCAATGACCCGAGAGATCTCCCCAGTCGAAGCGTCAGGTACAGCGGCAGGCGGCAGTAGACTGGAATGGCGCCAGCTCTCCCTACCCCTACCCTGCTACAAGACTACGCTCTAGACCTGTGACTGCTCTGATAGCGAGTCACACTATTGCACTACACGGTGCAAAACAAGAGAAAGCGAGGAAATGTTCCAAAGGCAGAGCGTCTATCTAATGACCTTGACCCCTCCCGACATTCCTGACCTCTCGACTTGCAGGACAACAGCCCGAAGCTTACTGCAAGACACACGCCCAGCGTGTGTACGTGTCAGAACAACACGTGTGGACGGGGACTAGTTCTATTCACACAGTTGAAAGAACAATGATTGCTTAGCGCTTAGCATCATAATAATATTCATGGTTCTATGGCAGTACAGCCCCTGCCTATACGACACCATAATACTTTAAGTCCCCCCGCCCCATATGCCATGACGACATATACATGAATGGCTACGTACTCTATCTCGCTTGCTCCATCAGACAGGAGTAATATAGGTACTGTTGCTTCACACAACACTAACAGCCAAACATACAAAAGGTCCTAACTGACCTACTACATACAGTAGTCTAGCAGTCTATACTGCATAAGCCCTCAAGGCTACAAATAGAAATCGACAAGCCTAACGCCATACGAGCGTTAGCTATTCTAGGCAAGCAACCTAGCAGTAGAAGCTTGCAAAACAGACAGCCCTCACTGGCTATAAGTAGAAGTCTGAAAAGTTAAAGCCTGAAAAGAGACAAAGCGCTTGTCACCGCCATGACAAGACTCACGCTTCTCTCGCACCTTCATTCAAGCCACATTCTACTACATGCATGTCAACTACAGAGAAACTGATACCCACCCATGGCGTTATCAGCACGAGAATCCAAAGGCGACTCACAGATAAGAATAGTTACTTCTCCCTCTCGTATTTCCCTCCCCAGGATAGAGCGGAGATTACTTACTCTGTTACTCTCTCTGTTCCTGCAGAACAGTTAATCAAAATGGCATTCTCCCTCTGTCAATTACAATATGCGTTTAGCTCAAGTTACAACGAACTTAATTACAATGAGCTTACCCCAAACACCGGGCTATGACCAGTCAGGCGGTTGTACCCTCGGGAGAGGCCAGAGCCCTCCCTCAAACGGTATGAGCTCCCCCCAGCGAGGCGCCATGCCTCCTGGGGGCCCATGGCGCGACAAGCACCACAACCCACCCTGCTCACTCGAGCTGCGAGCATGGACTGACGCTCAAGGCGCCAAAAACGCAACGGTCATCTGCCCCCGATCTCATTAGCCAATGAAATCATTCGATGCCTCCTATCACGAGGTCATCATTCGCGTGGACTACACGTGCGAGGGCAAAGTCCACGGAATTTTCCATCACACCCCCCAAATATTCGAAAGAACCTCCACCCCCCCCAACTGACGGCGGGGTTGGCAACGGGCCTCACCTCTTGACCCTTGTAACTAAATATATCAGCGCGGAGCGCTGACTCTGCAGATTTCGAACTGGGGCGATGCAACTCAAACTTCCACACCAACTTTCACCTCATCAATTCTCAAATTCATGTCGTAATTCCGCGACAACAACTTTGAGCGATCTATAGTATTCAGTGCAGACGAAATATTCGAGAACGTAACCGGCAGCTGCAGTCAATTCGATCGGTCAATCGATGTCTGACATCACACTTTGAGATTTCAATAACTTCATGAAGTTGCAGTAGTTGCTTGTTTGCTGGAATACCATGTCGTATCAGATAGTGAAACGATCACTCGTGCATCGAGTTTTGATGCGATTGCGAGACCACGACACTCCCCACAGGTGTGTTTTGTTTGCGTTGTAAAGTTTGAGTACTAGCTGTAAGTGTAAAAATAGTCACTTATTAATATAATCGGTGATTTTAGTTGTAATGAAACTTTTTTGTGTTTTAATGCCATTTTCTTGTCATTATCGACCCGATCTTACAAGTTAGGCCTAAAGGCTATACATTACGCCGTGCGGGCAAGTTGATCACTCGACTCGATTTGATAGTGAATTTTCGGTCCTCGCCAGACCAAGGAAACGAAATTGTCAATTCAAGCCAGAACTAAACAGTTATCTGCTGCTTCTCATTCGAGCTTTACATGACACAGTACTGTTTTCCACCCCCACATGCGTGTACTTTGAGCGATCTAGCAAATATCTATTCAGTGCAGACGCTTCGAGAATCGACCGGAACTAGGTGATTCTACCTAACGCGTTGTTTTTCGACAGAGAGCGCCGAAGATAATTCCTGCAGGGTACGTTAATGAGAATGTCCCATACTATAGTAGAAAGGCATTGTTTCAGCCTATTGCCGTCTTTTTGTTATTTTGATGAGTCTTGGTTAAAGGTTATCTGGTTTCACTCTCTGATAATTTGCCTAACACCTAGTATTTCTTGATTAGTCTAGACTCCAGTCAGTGGAGTACATTTTATTATGAAAGACTTTGTCCAGTTAATTTTTAAAGACGTTTTGTGTATCTACACCGACTGTCTCTTGTGATAGACTGTTCCACATGTTAATGAAAAAATGCTTGTAAATATGAGTGTCAGCAGATTTCTTTGTTAGTTTGTCAATGATCTTGATTGATGAACTTAATGAAGCAATGAATAAATGTGAATTACATGTAGTAAAAAGAAGCAAACATTGTTTATGTTTTTGTAATAGGGCGACAAGAAATTCGGAATGCAGGGTTCGTACAGGTCATGGAAAACCTGGAAAGTCATGGAATTTGATTTTTCATTTTCCAGGCCTGGAAAGTCATGGAATTTCAACTTAGGTCATGGAAAGTCATGGAATTTAAGAAAGAAAGAAAAGAAAGAAAAAAAGACGTTTTCTAGGCTGTGCTTCGCGTGATACTCTCAATCTAATTTTAAACGCTGAGCATGTCAGGAAAACGTGCCCTTGCATCCCATTGGTTAATTCTGAAGGCTCGTGTGCCTTCTGCTTCCTGATTGGTTCTTTGGCTAGGTGACCTCGTTTCATTTCCACGCCGGTCCGGTCAGTTGGTTCAAACGAGGACAGAGTGAAAAGAGCTTGTTTTGTTTGTGGTGCAGTGTTTCTTTGAGAATCAGATTATCATCATGCCTGGAAAGTGTCGCTTTCAAGACTCTTGGACAGGAGACCCTGAATACCGTGAGTGGGTCATGCGAGCGAGAGTGGATGGGATGGCAAAGTGCCGATTTTGTGAAAAAGACTTTGATGTATCCAACATGGGAGCGGCAGCGTTGAAAAGCCACATGAAAGGTGTCGCGCACCAGGCGCGTGCTAAAAAACACCAAGAAGAAAAGAGCAAACGTCAAACACGAATATCAGATTTTGTTCAAACTGCAAAAAATGCTGAGACAGAGAGTGCTTCAAAGGTGGTGGTTCCAGCTGGCGCTGCTACGCCGGTCGAAACTAGGCCTGCACCCACTGGCAGTGGCAGTAGATCTACTGGGATTGACACTTTCTTGACAACAGAGGACACACTGAAAGCAGAAATTTTGTGGACTTTGAAAATGGTCATCTCCCACTTCTCATTCTCCAGTACCAAAGGAATGAACGAGCTGTTCCGTCGCATGTTTCCCGACAGTGTCATCGCCTCCAAGTTTGCCTTGAGTGAAAGCAAAGCCCGGTACTTGACAACTTTTGGTCTGGGGCCACATTTCTTAGACATGCTCAAGGCAAAGGCCCGGTCTTCTGATTCTCTGGTGCTGCTCTTTGATGAGTCCCTGAATGCTGAACTTCAGAAGAAACAGCTGGATATCCATGTCCGATTTTGCTATTTACCATTTGGCGCTGGATCGAAATGGCGACCGCATGTCTGTTTCAAAATGTTGCTGTTTCTAACGTAATTTGGTCAAATATAGTTCTGGTTTAATTAGAATAGCTTAAATATATCATATTCAAGAAGGGGATAACGATATATATGCTCATTTCTAAGCCATTTCGAAGACATTAGCGCCATTTTGGTAAATAGCATGACCGTCAAAATCACACAATGGCGAGTAAGAGCGTGACGGCGCAGATGCGATTTTGACGGACAAATCAGCTGAAATCGGTTAGTTTATTGGGGTTTTTGTTTCAGTTTATGCTAGAACAATCATTTAGGAAGATATTTATTGCAATATTTTGCACATATTGGAAAAAGTATTGTAGAACTCGGGACCTTCAGCGAGTGCTAAATAGACGCCGCACGCGATGTTCGAAGAAATTTCATCAGACCGGAAGTGGCCGTCGGTTCGATAGAATCCACTTTTTCTAGGATTCGCACATATCAATAACACAAAATACCAATGTAACATGAAAGATGAAAGTCTTTCTGAGTTGTCTAATTTTTTTTAACTAGTGGTAGGATTCCGTGGTAATTTGTATCAAATCTTTGCGCTACTACAGTACTAGCCAAAATGCACTCGGCAATACCACTTCACTTTCATGGCTAATTGTGGACAATCCACAAAATATTGTGAATAAAAACAAGAATGAAAGTTGTTTATGAAGCAGAAGGTTTCAAGAACATGTGTCGTGTAGTTTTGTGTTAATCCGTCTTATTTCCGCTGAGAACATACAAGCCGATTACGTAAAAAAAACACCCTCCGCCACTACCGACTCGCGGTGGCTCGACGGAGTTTGCATTTCGCGACTCGGGTTGGTCTCTTCTAAACACTCGTCCGTCGAAGTTTCTCATTTGATCAAGTTGAAACTTTACTACTCATTAGAGGAAAGATTGCTCTTTCGTTCGGTGTATGTTTGAACTTCCGGTGAAAATCGAAAGACGAGTTATGGATGAAAGTTCGAACGTCATCGGACATTTTGTTAAAATTTGCTCACTCCCGCTTTTCCGATCAATTTCGTACAGACACCCTCGGATTCTACAAGATTTCCCCCTTCCAACGCTATATTCGATGTTAATGTACGATGAATCTACTTTTTGTCTAGCGCCCGGATTGTGCGCTTGAAAGGAGAAAACAGGCGGAAATTTTCCACCTGTTTGTGTGTACATCGGACCGCAATGGCGTTGTGTAGACGCGTGCTCGATTACCACATTCAGCGTGCGTTAATCGTTAAAGCACCAGACAATTTGGGACAAAAGTTTCATCATTTTAAGGAGTACTTGTTTGAAAATTTTCTGCATTTGTCAGTTTTTGAATCAATCTGCTGTAAAAATAATAAAAAGAATTAGATTTTTTTTTACAACGGGTGTATTGTGCGTGAGTTTGGTCGTGCGCCATACACTTTTCTCTTTAAAATTGTCATGTATCACAGTACGCTAGGTCATGGAAAATGTTGTTGAAGGTCATGGAAAAGTCATGGAATTTTGTATCTAAAAACCTGTACGAACCCTGAATCTCCATTCATCCATCCATCCATCCATCCATCCATCCAATCTCCATCCAATCTCCATCCATCCATCCAATCTCCATCCATCCACCCATCCAATCTCCATCCAATCTCCAACCATCCATCCAATCTCCATCCATCCATCCATCCAATCTCCAACCATCCATCCAATCTCCATCCATCCATCCATCCAATCTCCATCCAATCTCCAACCATCCATCCAATCTCCATCCATCCATCCATCCATCAAATCTCCATCCATCCATCCAATCTCCATCCATCCACCCATCCAATCTCCATCCATCCATCCATCCATCCATCCATCCATCCATCCAATCTCCATCCATCCATCTCCATCCATCCATCTCCATCCATCCATCTCCATCCATCCATCTCCATCCATCCATCTCCATCCATCCATCTCCATCCATCCATCTCCATCCATCCATCTCCATCCATCCATCCATCTCCATCCATCCACCCATCCAATCTCCATCCATCCATCCATCCATCCATCCATCCAATCTCCATCCAATCTCCATCCATCCATCCAATCTCCATCCATCCATCCAATCTCCATCCATCCATCCAATCTCCATCCATCCATCCATCCGATCTCCATCCATCCATCCATCCATCCATCCATCCATCCAATCTCCATCCATCCATCCAATCTCCATCCATCCATCCATCCAATCTCCATCCATCCATCCATCCAATCTCCATCCATCCATCCATCCATCCATCCATCCATCCAATCTCCATCCATCCATCCATCCATCCATCCCCATCCATCCATCCCCATCCATCCATCCATCCATCCATCCAATCTCCATCCATCCATCCATCCATCTATCCATTCATCCATCTATCCATCCACCTACCCATCCATCCATTTACCCATCCATCTATCTATCCATCCATCCATCTATCCATCCATCCATCCATCTACCCATCCATCCATCCATCTACCCATCCATCCATCCATCTACCCATCCATCCATCCATGATATAAAAACATGGGATTTCTTCCCTCTATTCTTTTTCCAGGCACATCCAGCTACTGGCAGGTGCAAGGCTGCACCAAACCCCAAGATTTTAGATGAAGAAGTTATGTGTGAGTTTGGTGTTGCTCCTCAGCAAGCACTGCAGGCCTGGCCTGGCAACACAGGGGTGTGCAACACTGACAAGACTGTCCTCTCTGTGGTGATGGGGACCAGTCAAGGCCAAGTCTGTGCTGACGCAGTCTACAGGAGCCAAGACATCTCTACAAAAGCCCTGTGTCCTTTCAACCCCTACAGCCCTGTGGACGTGACCCTGGGTCTGCTGCTGGACAGTGGACACTGCCACAGCACGCATGCACGTCATTGATGTGGGTGCCACACAGGTGCTGGGGTCCAGTGATGTTGACCTGTCCACTCCTCTGTGGCCGTTTGTGTGTGTGTGGCCAGAGACTGAGAATGGGGCAAGAGTGGAGGTGGAGGTGCAGAGCGGCCAGCAGATCAGGATGACTGGGGACCTGGTCAGGCTGCTGCAGTCTGTGCTGGGAGGGACTTGACTTGACTGAACTGGACCGGACTGGACTGGACTGGGGAGAGGGGACAAGGGTGTTGGAGTGGAATGAGGATTGGGGGATGAGAGGGTATGGGGGTGGGGGGGGGGGGGGTGAAGGGGGGGGATGAGGATTGGAGGGTGAGGGGAATGAGGTGGGGGGTGGGGGGGGGGGGGGATGAGGATTGGAGGGTGTGGGGGGTGAGGGGAGGGGGGATGAGGATTGCAGAGAAGGCATGGGGCGTGAGGGGGGGGGGGGGGTGAGGATTGGAGGGTGAGAGGGCATGGGAGGTGGGGGGGGATGAGGATTGGAGAGTGAGATGGCATGGGGGGTGAGGGGGGGGGAGATGGCATGGAGGGTGAGGGGGGGATGAGGATTAAAGGGTGAGAGGGCATGGGGGGTGGGGGTGGGGGGGGGATGAGAATTGGAGGGGGAGATGGCATGGGGGATGAGGATTGGAGGGGGAGATGGCATGGAAGGGATGAGGATTGGAGAGGGAGATGGCATGGGGGATGAGGATTGGAGGGGGAGATGGCATGGGGGGTGAAGGGGGGGGGGGGGGGATGAGGATTGGAGGGGGAGATGGCATGGGGGGTGAGGATTGGAGGGGGAGATGGCATGGGGGGGATGAGGATTGGAGGGGGAGATTGCATGGGGGGTGAGGGGGGGATGAGGATCGGAGGGTGAGGGGGGTGGGGGGGTGAGGATTGGAGGGGAGATGGCATGGGGGGTGAGGGGTGATGAGGATTGGAGGGTGAGAGGGCATGGGGGGGTGGGGTGGGGGTGAGGATTGGAGGGTGAGAGGGGATGGGGGGGGGGGGATGAGGATTGGAGGGTGAGAGGGCATGGGGGGGTTAAGGGGGGGGGGGATGAGAGGGCATGGGGGGTGAGGGGGGATGAGGATTGGAGGGTGAGAGGGCATGGGGGGTGGGGGGTGGATGAGGATTGGAGGGTGAGAGGTCATGAGGGGTGGGGTGGGGTGGGGTGAGGATTGGAGGGTGAGAGGGCATGAGGGGTGGGGTGGGGTGAGAATTGGAGGGTGAGAGGGCATGGGGGGATGAGGGGGGGGGGGGGGGGATGAGGATTGGGGAGGTGAGAGGGCATGGGGGGGAGGGTATGAGGAGTGGGAGGGTAGGTGGGGAGTTTAGTAGAGGTGGTAGCTTTAGTAGCAGTGGTAGAGGTGGTAGCTTTAGTGACAGCAGTAGAGGTGGTAACTTTAGTAGAAGTGGTAGAGGTGGCAGTTTTAGTAGCAGTGGTAGAGGTGGTAGCTATAGTAGCAGCAGTAGAGGTGGTAGCTTTAGTAGCGGCAGTAGAGCGGGTAACTTTAGTAGCAGCAGTAGAGGTGGTAGCTTTAGTAGCAGCAGTAGAGGTGGTAGCTTTAGTAGCAGTGGTAGAGGTGGTAGTTTTAGTAGCAGTGGTAGAGGTGGTAACTTTAGTAGCAGCGGTAGAGGTGGTAGCTTTAGTAGCAGCAGTAGAGGTGGTAGCTTTAGTAGCAGCAGTAGAGGTGGTAGCTTTAGTAGCAGTGGTAGAGGTGGTAGATTTAGTAGCAGCAGTAGAGGTGGTAACTTTAGTAGCAGCAGTAGAGGTGGTAGCTTTAGTAGCAGCAGTAGAGGTGGTAACTTTAGTAGCAGCAGTAGAGGTGGTAGCTTTAGTAGCAGCAGTAGAGGTGGTAGCTTTAGTAGCAGTAGTAGTTGTAGAAACTGGGCAGTGTACTTGACATTCCCAAAGCTCTCTGTTTAGGAGAGAAGCTCACTGATTGTTCACAAGATGTCACTCTCATCAACAGGTAATAAGTTCACTTAATGTGGGAGGAGTAGACTAGACATTTATTTGGAGTTTTTCTCAATTTTTTCCTCACAGAACTTTATCATTCTTATCAATGTTTGTTTGTTTTTGTTTCAACAATGTGCTTGGAAGTAGAACATGCCCATCAATAAACCCGTCACACCACAGCAGATGGGACTAGTCTTTATATTGGTGAGAGAAGTTGATGACGCAGATGGAAGCAGGAGTTAAGGGGTAGCAGAAACGGATGACTGTTAGTTTGCATTTAAGTACCAGTAGTATTAAAATGCCAGAAAGCAAGCGCCAAATGTCATGCAGAAACTAAATAATTTGCTGTCAAAACTCAACTTGTTTATCACAGTGAAGAAATGTGTTAAAGTTATATTTCAGACAAGATGGAAGGGAAGTAACTCCTGTGAATACTTTTGGTTTTGGCCCGTCCTAGATGAACTGTTGCTAAATATGTCACATGGAGGGGTAGGTGCACCGTAGATGCTCACCAAGTGTGCTCATTCACACAGAATTACACACACTCGCAGATATACGTCACATGATTCCAGCAAGTATGGCATTGTCAAGATATTTAGATAAACCTGGTAAAAACAAATTCTTAAAAACTTATCAGTCACCCCTTGTATGTTTTATCTGATCTATTCTAGTAACCAAAAAATTATTTTATAAATGCAAGCCAATCTACTGACCCTTTTGTTTTGGTCGTGTTACCGTAACCAACACTGCAGATGGGCCCCTAAACGAACTAACTCCATCCATTCATCCATCCATCCATCCACCCATCCATTCATCCACCCACCCCCCCACCATCCATCCATCCATCCATCCATCCACCCATCCATCCATCCATTCCATCCACCCATCCATTCATCCACCCATCCATTCATCCACCCATCCATTCATCCACCCATCCATTCATCCACTCACCCACCATCCATCCATCCATCCATTCATCCCATCCATCTGTACCGGAAAGGAAACTGCATCCATGGAGTAACAGAGAATGCGCAGAGATGATTTAGAAACTGACAGGAAGGCATCACACACCTGATGGAGTTGGACAAATACATGCAGTGCTTATTCAACCAGTATGTGGTAAACAGCTTTTGAACGTGATACCAAACATGCCATGATCTTCATGCAGAGAAACGGGCAAACTCATGAACATTTTACCATTTTGGCATAGACTTTTCAGCGTGTGTGTGTGTGTGTAAGCCCGCGCATGTGCATGCGAGCGTTGCAACTGTCTACTTTCACAAAGTCTTGTTACTACAGGGGTTCTCCAAGCTTGAGCCGGGAAGTCGAAGTTTACAAAATCTGGAGGTCGTTTTCGATTGAATTGTAATCACACACTGGTCGATACACAATGGTGACAATCAGTAACCAGTATTGCCGTAACAGCTCCATTAAGGCTTCTACACATGTACCGGTTGTCCCCCGGTTTTGCTGCCGATCCAGTCAAGAATCGGAACGATTGATTCATTTGCATACAATTCAACCCGGTTCTTGTCGGTAGGGCTGGCTCTATTTTCCCGACCTGGTCTCGCCCGATTCCTATGCTGGGTGACGCGAGAATGACGAGAATCTCGCGTATAGTTGCCAATTTAAATGGCGACCTGTCTCCGCTTCGCACATAAAACGCTGTAATTGAGGGATACTAGAAACCCCATCCAAAGAAAATGTAAGCCACGAATAGCATTAATTTATCAAAGCTGTATGTTGAATGCATCAATAAGTTGTGAAAGCTCCTACATTGTAAAAATGTGTCAGTAGGTCGTGAAAGCTCCTAATCCAGATCCAGATATTTTACAAATCGAATGCAGGTCACACGCATACAGGTACACGTGGTAGCGTCGTTGTCATAGTTCAGCGAAGGGACGTTACTCTAAATTCTGACCTTGCTGAGTTCGCGGTCTCGGTGTAATCGTTGCGTGTGGTAGTCAACCCGATTTTTACACGCACGGTCAGACCAGATCGAGAGCAAAATCGGCTTGAAAACCAGTACGTGGCACAATGCCGTAGAGAACTCGATCACTTCTTATGGAGGACTTTTGCACTCATATATCTTCTTCTCACTTTCACGTACCTCATCTCTGTAAAGTGGGCTCTCCACACGCCCCCCGCACTCACGCCCTTTTTATACATTTTTACCGTCTTCTAGAATCATCAGCAAGGGACAAGAATATGTTGCACTCTTCTCCTCGCAATATCCTGTTGTACAGGGGTTCTCCTAGCTTGCGCCGGGAGGTCGAAATTAATAAACTTAGGTGATCGTTTTCGATAATCTTTATTCATGCACTGGTCGATACACAGCGGTGACAATCACTGAATCAGTAAACAGTATCGTCGTAACAACTTCACTCTACGCGCAATGCTGCAGAGGACTCACTCCTTACAAAGGAGGACTCGTTTATCATTTAGTTCAGCTCTCACCTTAACTCTTTCGTGTCTGCTCTCGTGTGTGTTCTCTCCTGTCGCTTTGTCGCGCTCTATTTACCTTAACACAGGTTCCAGAGAGTATAATATACTCGGTGGCCACAAAGCTTCAAGAATGACGTCACGTGATACAGTCCGACTCAACACGTGACCAGACAACTGCATTAGTGGAGAGGCTGATGTAAACAGACCGATTGTGCTATTGAAATACTCGTACGTTCTAGAACCTTCATAACAAATAGACCAGGCCGGCTGGACGCTGCCCAAATGAAGTCATGTGACCCATGAAACTGCTGCCGAGATCAGGGCTACGTGCTGTAACCAAAGATTATAGGTTACACAAAGATAGCTCATGCCGAGCTTTTGCTATATAAAGTTACAAGACGCTCGGAAACGCAGCGCACCAAGCGGCAAGAACTATGGGGAAGTAATCACACTGCTTAGAGACATGTAAAAGTGCTTGCTTGTCGACGCGTTTCTGATGCGTTCCGATCATGTTTGTGAAAACATTTACAGTGTAATGTGTAATAAAATGATTTGCTGCAATAATGAGGGTGTTTTGGCTTTGTTTTTTGTAGCAGGCGTTGTGAAATTGAAATATTTGCTTCATCGAAATGGGCGGTTGTGTGCATGTCCGTTAGCCTATAGTCCGTGTAAACATTGCTCTGTCAGTTCGTCTGCTACAGTGCTAGCCACCTAGGTACATACGGTGAGGTTTGATTACTTATCTTCTGTGGGTTTTGTGCAGAAAGTATACGTTAAAACAGTCTAATATGGCTATTTTCGATTAGTTTTTAATCTAATTAATATTTTTGCATGCTTTAACGCGGCCGGATCTTTGGCATAACCTACCGGGCGTGCGAAGTCAGTAGCGTCTTTGTCTCCACTGACAGAGCAATGTTTAAACGGACTATAGGCTAACGGACATGCGCACAACCGTCCATTTCGATGAAGCAAATATTTCGATTTCACAACGCCTGCTACAAAAAACCAAAGCCAAAACACCCCCATTTATTGCAGCAAATCATTTTATTGACTCACATGCGAAGCAAAAGTGAGTCTATGTACTCAGCCGTGTCGTCCGTCCGTCCGTCCGGGCGTAAAAAACTTAAACGTTGGATTTTTCTCGGACACTATTAAGTCTATCAACACCAAATGTGGCATGATGGTGTATGATGAGAAGGCCTCAAAAAACATACATAGTGACTTGACCTTGCTTCAAGGTCAAGGTCACGAGCCATAAATGTGGTCTCAAAAACAGTCATTTTTCACATTTTCCCAATTTTCTCCCTCGTTATTAAGAATGGCGACCTTAGCTACAAGTGGTATATAGGTCAAAGCAAGCCCTATCTTTTGATACCAGTTTGGTTGACCTTGCTTCAAGGTCAAGGTCACAGGAGCTCTTCAAAGTTGGATTGTATACATATTTTGAAGTGACCTTGACCCTGAACTATGGAAGATAACTGTTTCAAACTTAATAATTATGTGGGGCACATGTTATACTTTCATCATGAGACACATTTGTTCACATATCATCAAGGTCAAGGTCACTTTGACCCTTATGAAATGTGACCAAAATGGGGTAGTGAACCACTAAAAGTGACTATATCTCATGGTAGAAAGTGCCAATAAGCACCATTGTGCTTCCTATGTCTTGAATTAACAGCTTTGTGTTGCATGACCTTGGATGACCTTGACCTTGGGTCAAGGTCACATGTATTTTGGTAGGGAAAATGTGTAAAGCATTTCTTTGTGTATGATGTCATTGGTAGTGTGATGGTTCGTAGTAGTAAGGTTGATAACAGACAGATTTCCAATGTGATGATCGGTGGATATGTTGAGAACAGATTGTCTCAAAACGTTTAACAGTTCATTCTTTTAATTCTTTTCTGACGGTCAGGACTGGAAACAGATTTTCCAAAAAGCGTTTGACCGTTACAATAATTAACGGTTAGGCACATTGGTTCCTACTCACCCAGACGCCAAGGTCTCGAAATCTATGAATCTATGAAGGACGTGAAAACCTACATCGTCCAGTGCCAGCACAATGACATAGAAAACAATAATACTACTTGCTAGTTTTTAACCTACAGAACAGGGCGCGGTCCCTTACTTGAGGCTGTTCACTAAAAATAAAATTCAACGCGCTCTGAATTACAATCTAAGCTGGTATTTATAAGTTCCTGGACATGGATACGTCACAATGAAATAGTTTTGTCCAATCGCGCACAGTAGGATATCTAATGGGTCGGACATCATACTGTCCAATCGGAACCAGGTACAAGATCTTCCGTCAAACCAACAACGTCATTGGCATTTTACAATTATTACGTCATCAGTCGATCTCTGATTGAATACTGCGTGGAACGGCAAACTGAGATCCCAAACTTAAACATTCTACTTTTTCTCTGTCCCTACACAACTATGGCCTAAACATTGTATGCTACACTTCGTGATAGGTGCAGATAGATGCACCTTATCACAGTAGGTTTAGTTGTTTGACCTTGAAGGTCACCTGAAGGTCAAGGTCATATAAAGGTCAAGGTCAAGCATGTGAGTCTGGGCTTTGCCCTTCTTGTTACACATTACACCGTAAATTTATTCACAAACATGATCGGAACGCATCAGAAACGCGTCAACAAACATGCACTTTTACATGTCTCTAAGCAGTGTGATTACTTCCCCATAGTTCTTGCCGCTTGGGGCGCAACGTGTCTCGATCCTCACAACAATGAGGTAATGAACTATCTTTGTGTAACCTATAATCTTTGCTGTAACTAAGCAACCGCATGAAGATAGCCAGGCTCTGATCCCTAACATACAACATGTTCTAGTATAATTATTTGAGCGCCTTCACAACATGTGCATACATAAATGCATGAGACAACGAGTTTTCCGTTTGCCCAGAGCTGGGGCAACAGGAAAATGCTGTGTCAAATGAAGATTTACTTCTCTGTGGGTTTCACTGACTAGTAGGGCACCGGCCCACTTTAGCAAGGAATGATCGACGCGCGGTCAGCAGAGACCAGAAATGCGACCAGGCCTTCCAGTTTTCACTGAAAACGTTACAACCCAAATCCAGCGGTGGGTTTTCAGACGGGCTTGATGGCATCAAAGATCCTATATACACTAAGATGACTCACTCCGATACTTTGAGCGAGGTTTCTTTGAGAGTTACCTCCCCCTATTCGCATGCTACTTCTGAGCGCTGCGCTGACAACATTGCATATGTGGTGTGTGAAAGGAATAAAGTTTGGTGTGAATTATAATGTACAAGGTAGGCCTATGTATAGGTTTTCTGGATGTTTGTTGAAACCATGCATGTTAATTTTATTACTCTTTTGGTTTTAGACGGTAAATTTCTGTCTATGTACATAACGTAGCTGGGCTCTCTCTCTCTCTCTCTCTCTCTCTCTCTCTCTCTCTCTCTCTCTCTCTCTCTCTCTCTCTCTCATTCCACCCTTATCTGTTTACTATTGTCTTCCTGTCTGGACCTGACCCTAACTTATGTCTCTCAGCATCGTTGTTTTCTCTCACGCTGTCGTGGCGCCACTCTTCCGCTGGGCCAAGTACGGTTATTGTTTTTTTCCTGACACTGTTGACCCCATCTGCCCACTGTAATGGACGGAGGGAGAAAGAATACCAGAACCCAATAATAGAGACGATCATACAGACGACAGTCTAGGGATGGAGAGGGATAGGGGAGAGTGGTGATGCATGCGATGGGAGAGAGACGACGACGATCCCGTCTTAGGAACACCATATGTGTGATGTGACATAAAAAGGCGAGTCAGTTTTGACGACGTTAAGCCCAGCTCCCCATGGAGAACAGCGAAGTCTAATTTCTTGTGTTTTGGGCTGCACTGCAAGTTCAGAAAAATGAAGCGGCAAAGGTCAAGGAGCGGGGGTGGTTTCTACTCTGCGATTGCGTGCTCCAATGCCAGATACAAATACGACTGCCGTGGGATTTCGTTTTTCCACTTCCCCCGAGAAGAGGAAAGATGCCAAAAATGGGTCCAGAATACAAGACGTCAAGACTTAATAGGGAAAAGTGCCATTCAACTGCGTTCTGGTGGCTATTTGCTGTGCAGTAACCATTTTGAATCACATCAATTCCTGCGTCCGGCTGAGAAGGACAGACTATAGTTTGGAATGCCATTTCTACCATTTTTGAGGTACCAAATCCCCCGCCCAGAGTTTCACAAAAGCGATCGTATCCACAGAAAAAACGAAATTCCGTTCATGACTTGAGCTTTGGGGAAAAAGAACAAAATGCAGAACCACATTCTCCTGACAGTGACTTAAATCAGTCCTGTGCTGATCTTCCACCCGATGCTCCCACCACCAGTTCATCCCAGAAGGAAAAGAAATTGGACAAGTTGGACAAGAAGCTACGTGTGTGGATCATGCACGGAGAAGATGACTGGACTGTACACAGGGAGCAACAACGAGCTATTCATTCTGCGGAAAGAATTTAATGATGCCGAAGAAGGTGGGCTCACTGTACCAGGTGCAGATCTTGTACAAGCAGTTGAAAAGTTGGAGGCGATTCACAAGAAAAACATCGAGAGAGTACTGCATTCCGACGGAGTGAAAACCCGCCTCGTCTCCCTACTTGAAAAGGAACTCGATTCACCATCGCTCGAGTGCCCACAGAGAATGTGCAACCTCAAGACTTCCATAATCAGCACTTTCCTCACAGTGCGAATTAACTCTACACTGAAAGACTGCACTGCATCGTTTTCACAGAAGTGCTTGAAAAGAAACAGAAAAATCATCAAACTTTGCCACCTGTAACTTTCCCTGCACTCTGGCCCCAAGGCAGAAAACTTGTGCGATGAAAACATGACTGGAAAGATTTAAACTGTAAATATGCGATCCAGAGAAAGACTGGACTGTTGCTTTTTCAATAGCAAACTCATGTTCCTCTCATCAAAGACCTATATATATAGGAATCTTTGCTCACACGGAGCCACGCTTCAACATTGACTGAAAATATTCGACAATTCGTTCGATCTCTGCTGACTCGTGTGAGCCTCGTCATGCACCTCGCTGCAATCTCTGCTGGACAATTAAAGTAAGTTAAGATTTTTTTCTTTATTGTGTGCACGATGTGTGGTTGACGGTAAGAAATCCTGCATTAAGTTCGAATTGAAAAAAACAATCGTTTAGACCTCTTACCCTTTGTAAACAGTATTCGAAACCGACCGAAGTCTCTATGTCACAACACTGGTCATCGCGGAACAGCATGTTCTCGCAAAGGGACGTAACTCTAAATTCTGACCTCGCTTCGCGTAATGGAAAATCGCTCGAGTGCGCGGTCTTAGTGTATATAGGGTCTTTGATGGCATTAAGCGCCGCATACAAGATTAATTCGCTGATTCGTTTGTCACTTAAAAGTTAAATTGAACCTTTAAACAGACATCTGTAGTCTGCAATAACCTGGCTGAGATTTGTCACGACAGACATGAGAAACAAATCCATGCGCTTATCTCACACTTCTGCCAGCTACACTCCTATCGCGATCTTTGCTTTCATTTTAGACGAAATTGTATGCTACTGCTGAAGAGTTACCTCCCCTTTCATTGGTCGAGCAGGTGGGGCTGGCGTTTGATGACGAAGCTATGCACAACCTCGAGACCAAATTGTGGCTCGATCCTTTCCACACCTTTATTCCGGTCCGAAGATTTCGATTGAGAGGTCCCTGACATACTCCGTTAAAGTAGTTCTACGACTATTTCGCACAAAACTCATAACTTACTCTTGTTGATGCAATAACCATTAAGCGTTTATTCCAGAAGATATAAAATGTTTGTGTCTGTGATGAGGAAATGGAAACAAGTTTTGACATCTAAATGATTTCAGTAAATAGTGGGAAAACGTATCTAGAGCGAGGTATTTTTGGCACAATGCTGTAATGCGAAGGGTCAAGTCTATTACGCATTCATTGCGAACTGTGCCAGAGTCAACGTCACTATACTGACTCGGGTTCACAGAATGGTTCCCAAGGCTTATTTTGAGATATCGCTAATACTAGAGTGAGAGGCGTTATAGGGATGTCAGTATTGAATATTTTATTACTTTCGGAACCTACATACATGTATATCAATTTTTTTAACAGCACAATATTGTGATTTTCTGAGCTTTCCATTGGCAGCTGTCCAGCGCAAGTCAACCGCATTCAAAATAGCCACCATGATGACGACACCACGTGTATTGCCATAGACACAGTGCCTTCGCACGTGGTCGCAAAGAGGAGAGATTTTTCTTTCCAATGATGTAATAGGTTTCACAACAGGAAAAGTAGTGACAAAGTTTTGAGCGGTACTGATAGTCTTGCACCGGTACTGGTACACACTGGTAAGATGTTTTGAGAAAATGGGTTTTATGACATGCAGCGATGGATAGCTCAGATTTTCTGAAAGTGAATGTTGTAAAGTGCTGGAATGTGCGGGAGCATATGGTGGTGGTCTCTAGCCTTGACAAGCCCTCATCGACAAGACACCTGTTTGTAATGACGTGAGGTAGTCAGAGTGGATTGGTTTTTGAAGTGTACGTGATGTCGCTTCGCGCTGCTTTGAGACAATCCAGTGGCTAATTCTAGTCGGGTCACGAAAGTTCTAGAGAACCTGAAAACGGTACATGAAGGAATGGGGCACGAGAGCGAAGACTGATGAGAGCGCGACAGAGAGTAGGGGAGAGCGCGTCAGTTGATACGTGAAAAGCACGAAGAAGACGTGTGAAAGCACAGATAACGGCGAATTGTGTCCTCATGGGATGGAACCCCGAGAGTGGAGTGCAACTATGTCTATGGTAACTCTGTTGACTGATTGTGAATCGACCAGTGCACAAATAAAGGGTTTTCGAAAACCACTATACCGGATTAATTCTGACTTCAACTTCCTGGCGCAATTAAGCCAAAGATTATATTAAGCTAGGAGAACCCCGTATCAACATCGACGTTGCCAAGGAGACGGACGCAACATGAAGAACCGTCTCATTTTTTACTCACATGCGAAGCAAAAGTGAGTCTATAGCCTTGTTCACGAGGCGCAGCAATGTGCAGCGCTGCTCAGCGCTGCACAGAGCTTGCGCCGTGAAACGGCTTGTTCAGAACGCGCAGCACTGCAAAGCGCCGAATCACATGCAGCGCTTTGCAGCTCTACGCGTCCTGAACAAGCCATTTCATGGCACAAGCGCTGTGCAGCGCTGAGCAGCGCTGCACATTGCTGAGCCTCGTCAAAGATTATAGGTTACACAAAGATAGTTCATTAGCTAATTGTTATGAGGATCGAGACACGTTGCGCCCCAAGCGGCCAGGACTATGGGGAAGTAATCACACTGCTTAGATACATGTAAAAAGTGCTTGTTTGTCGACGCGTTTCTGATGCATTCCGATCATGTTTGTGAATACATTTACGGTGTAATGTGTAATAAAATGATTTGCTGCAATAATGGGGGTGTTTTGGCTTTGTTTTTTGTAGCAGGCGTTGTGAAATCGAAATATTTGGTTCATAGAAATGGATGCTTCTGCGCATGCGCGTGAGCCTATAGTCCGTTTCAACATTGCACATTTAAAATGACGGACATAGTCTCGCTTCGCGCAGAAAAAGCTGAATTTGGGGACACTAGAAACCCCATCCAAAGAAAATGTAAGCCATGAACAGCATTAATTTATCAAAGCTGTATGTTGATTGCATCATTAGGTCGTTAAAGCGCTTATCTTTTACAAATGGAAATGCAGGTCATCTACACGCCGATCTTCCAAGTTCGCGCACGTCTATTTATAGCTGACGCGCGGAATACATTGTTGTTATATCGCAACGAAATCCACTGACAGGTGCTTTCGCGTGAAGGTGCATTGACCCGCATTTCCAATTTTGCAATGCATGACCTATTCATGCATTCAACATTCCTCCTCCTCCTCCCCCTCCCCCCCCCCCCCCCCCCCTCCGGAACCGGGTGGGGATGGAGGGTGGGGATAGTGGGTGGGGATGGGAGGTGGGGATGGCGGGTGGGGATGGGGTGGGTGGGGATGGAGGATGGGGTTGGGGGGTGGGGAGGAGGAGGAGGGGGAGGAGGAGAAGAGGGAGAGGAGGAGGAAGAGGGAAAGAGGGGGAGGAGGAGGGGTGGAGGGGGAGGAGGAGGAATGGGAGGGGGAGGAGGAGGAGGAGGAGGAGGAATGTTGAATGCATGAATAGGTCGTGCATTGCAAAATTGGAAATGCGGGTCAATGCACCTTCACGCGAAAGCACCTGTCAGTGGATTTCGTTGCGATATAACAACAATGTATTCCGCGCGTCAGCTATAAATAGACGTGCGCGAACTTGGAAGATCGGCGTGTAGATGACCTGCATTTCCATTTGTAAAAGATAAGCGCTTTAACGACCTAATGATGCAATCAACATACAGCTTTGATAAATTAATGCTGTTCATGGCTTACATTTTCTTTGGATGGGGTTTCTAGTGTCCCCAAATTCAGCTTTTTCTGCGCGAAGCGAGACTATGTCCGTCATTTTAAATGTGCAATGTTGAAACGGACTATAGGCTCACGCGCATGCGCAGAAGCATCCATTTCTATGAACCAAATATTTCGATTTCACAACGCCTGCTACAAAAAACAAAGCCAAAACACCCCCATTATTGCAGCAAATCATTTTATTACACATTACACCGTAAATGTATTCACAAACATGATCGGAATGCATGAGAAACGCGTCGACAAACAAGCACTTTTTACATGTATCTAAGCAGTGTGATTACTTCCCCATAGTCCTGGCCGCTTGGTGCGCTGCGTTCCGAGCGTCTTGTAACTCTTTATAGCAAAAGCTCGGCATGAGCTATCTTTGTGTAACCTATAATCTTTGGCCTCGTGAACACGCCTGTTTCGTCCGTCCGGGCGTCCGGGCGTCCGAAAACTTTAATGTTGGATTTTTCTCGGAGACTATTAAGTCTATCAATATCAAATGTGGCATGATTGTGTATGATGATAAGGCATCAAAAAACATACATAGTGACTTGACCTTGCTTCAAGGTCAAGGTTGCAGGGGCCATAAATGTTGTATAAAAAAACAGCCATTTTTCACATTTTCTCAATTTTCTCTGAAGTTTTTTGAGATTGGATACCTCACCTATATATGGTAAATAGGGCAAAGTAAGCCCTATCTTTTGATACCAGTTTGGTTGACCTACTTCAAGGTCAAGGTCGCAGGAGCTCTTCAAAGTTGGATTGTATACATATTTTGAAGTGACCTTGACCCTGAACTATGAAAGATAACTGTTTGAAACTTAATAATTATGTGGGGCACATGTTATACTTTCATCATGAGACACATTTGGTCACATATCATCAAGGTCAAGGTCACTTTGACCCTTATGAAATGTGACCAAAATGGGGTAGTGAACCACTAAAAGTGACCATATCTCATGGTAGAAAGTGCCAATAAGCACCATTGTGCTTCCTATGTCTTGAATTAACAGCTTTGTGTTGCATGACCTTGGATGACCTTGACCTTGGGTCAAGGTCACATGTATTTTGGTAGGAGAAATGTGTAAAGCAGTTCTTAGTGTATGATGTCATTGCTAGGTTTAGTTGTTTGACCTTGACCTCGAAGGTCACCTGAAGGTCAAGGTCATATAAAGGTCAAGGTCAAGCATGTGAGTCGTATGGGCTTTGCCCTTCTTGTTTAGTGGATGGTCATGTATATAACAAATCATTTTATAACATCGAAAATTTTTTATGCAGTTTTATAAATGGTAATTCAAATGATGAATAAGAGAAATTTAGTACTGACAGGAAAACAAATAGTTTTCCATTATGTTAATTAATACAAAGACATGACAACTATGCCATTGGTGCAAATATGCTAATTGTGTTACGATACACGAGGAGGAGCACAATGGTTTTGTTCTATCCGCAAACCTCTTGCATTTGGTGTGGTGTAGAATCTAATATGTTGATATCGCTGAGGCAACCATAAACACAGAAGCGAAAAAAGACAAGTGCATGCATGTGTCGCTCAATGCTAAACGTATCAATTTAAACTGTATTTGTAACTCACTATAAACCCATTTTAATTTTTATGCGCTTTGCTATCATGCAGTGAGGTCACCAAGGCACCCATTCTCATTCTGGTAGCCCAGATACAATATCATTTCTGGTGAACCAGAATGCGTCGATCTGCTCTAGACGGAATGACACTACAACAACGTACAGTCATCATCATCATTATACTACGCTGAATCCCTTCCTCAATATCTCTCTAAACCCATGCGCACCTACACACCCGCTAGACAGCTATACTCTTCCGCAGACACAAGAATCATCAGGTTCCCGGAGGACCCTCCAGTTAAAACAAAATTTAGTGAACGCTCTTTCTTTTATCAGGCTCGATCCTCTATCTGAAATGACCTCAATCCCCGCCTCTGTTCGTCACTCTACTTCTCCCTCGACGTTTTCGTTCTGCTCTCAAAACTCACCTCTTCTTGAAATCTTTCCCTGATCCTGTCTAAGTTTCTTCATCTTCCTCCCCTCTTTGTACTAGCTTGCTTAAGGCCCCTATATCCCCCTCCTGTCCCTCCTCCCCCTCTCCCCAGTTTCATGGTTTAACGGTGACGCTGTACATCAGTTTGTCGAATGTCTGAAGTGAATGTCTGATTCTTATGTTATTAAGTTTATTAAGTTGTGCTTGAGGTGATTGACTGTTATTGTATATTGTAATGGTTGTGTATGTATGCGCCTTGAGAATATAACTCAAGGCGCTTTATAAATCCACACATTATCATCATCATCATCGATCATCATCATCGTCGTCATAATCTTCATCGTCATCATTATCGTCGTCGTCATCATCGTCGTCGTCATTATCGTCGTCGTCATCATCATCGTCGTCATCATCACCATGCAGTTATCGTCATTATCTTCATCACCACCTCCTCCTCCTACTCCTCCTCCTCCTCCTCCTCCTCCTCCTCCTCCTCCTCCTCCTGCTGTGGGTTAAGGGTAACAATTAATGGACCCTCCGCGTAGCGAAATTGTAAACATCCATCCATCCATCCATCCATCTTCTCTCGTCGCTGCCGTTTCTTTGATGAAGAAAGGGAGGTAAATAATATGGTTTGACCAGAGTTATCTCAGGAAGCAAGACGCATGCGTGTTCAGTTACGCGGAAGTTTAGGGTCAACTAAGAGGCTTACTGCATGACGATACATCGGGGGGATTACGAACACTAATCGTCTCACGCCACTCCCAGGCTAGGAACCAAATGTATTGAAAGGTATTGCCAATCTTTCCTTTTGATTTTGCAGGCATGAACACGATGGACGGGGCAGGAATGTGGTAAGATAGCGAATCGACGCTCGCATGCGGCGAACATACAACAATAGATAAGAATAATTATTATCATGGCACTGAAGATAAGTTCCCATCTGTCAGTCTCACGGTTGGCGAATTCTTTCACTTATAAGTTCTAGTTTATTAGGTATTACCTGCCATATACGTCTTTGACTGGTTTTGGTCCATTATCAGCTACACTGCAACTTATACGCTGAGATTTTTTTCGTCGTTGCCAGCGTGAATATCAAGGGCTTCTCCTAGGAATCTTTGTGTTTACCTATTGGCTCGAGAAGTTTTTTTTCGGCATTCCATTCCTCTAATGTTTTTTTGCCTCAGCATTCAGAAACGGCGGGAAAATATCAAAATTAAGGTATCGTGCGAGTTTAAGAATAATTAAAACAGCAACTGTGGCAGACTCATGATTAAGCATGATGAAGTGTGTGTGTGTGTGTGTGTGTGTTTTGCGGCAAGTTTTGACTTTAGTCTTACCCGATAAAGTCCGTACGTGTCATCATTAGCTTTGTCGTGTGACGAATCCCAGACTTATTACCATGGCTTTCGTTTATTTTATTGAATAATACTTGGAACAACCCCTGCGTTGTTAGTACATGTATAATAACCAGGAATTTTGCATGCAGAGCATCTTATATTCTCCCTGACAATGTTGTGCATACTACCATAATGGTGTTAGCTTTATCACTGTATCAGTGTATGTTTTAAGTTGCAATTAAATAATACATACGTATCAGTGTAATAACATTTCTGATGGTTATATCAGGTGAGAGAAACTATATATATACATATGTTT
>JAWQFJ010005208.1:47500-55000 GCA_034096865.1 Theodoxus fluviatilis
ACACACACACACACACACACACACACAGACAGATAAAGCTGTGAGGACCTCCAGTAAACCTGGAGGGAAAATTGGTTTAATCAGGGCACTCATCATGATTTCTAATCCTGACTTGTCTAGTGACATTTCTTGCATTTTCTGCGAGCGTCGTTCAAGGGTATAAAAAATGTACATGGAAATGTCCCGAGTCTTTTTTTACCTCTTTTCCACTTATCAAACGTGAGATATCTGTACAAACCGTATCCTGTAAATATTGTACTAAATATTTATGTCTAATGTCGCTGTACACAAAACAATATAACAAAAAATGTATCTCATTCTCAGTTTTGTTGCAGAATGGACATTTCATGTCAGGGTTATGATCTTTCCTTGACCGTACATTAATTTTCAGGTCATTGCATCCCAAGCAAAAACGAATAAAAGCATCACGAAATTTCTTTATGTTTATGAAGGATAAATATTGTTCACATTCAAAAGACATTTAAAAGTCCTATAAACAGCATATCTTTGGCTGGTACCAAGATTCGAGGTCCATTCCTGCAAAAAGCTATCCCGCAGTCTTTGTTTAAGACATCTTAAGAAACCTTTCTCGTTCAAGGTGCCACCACTATTCCAAATGTATGCAAAACCAAGATGTGACAAGCATCTTTCAATTAGTTTTACCCAGATTAACCCTTCTGGCATGTTAGAACGCAATAGCATGAGGTAAGCTTGCTTGGGAAGTCTACTGTCCGGCATTTTGCAAAGCCTGAACCAGTATTTCACTGCATGGAGTATGGTGGTAATAAACACAGGATACCTGCCCAGGTCACCATAGCACATGCTGTTGGGGGATTTTAAATCGACATTCAAAAAATGTTTACATGCAAACAAGTGCGTCTTTTTGACATTGTTTCTATTGGCCAATCCCCACAGCTGAGAACCATACAGCAATGCCGGTAGCACCTGGGCGTCAAACAGTCTAAAAAACACAGTGGTACTCTGGGAGTGTAGATTCCTCATAGTTCTTAACAGATGTAGAATTTTCTGTTTTGCTCTAATGACCTGATTACCGGGGACCATGGACAAGGACAATTTTGTGGTGAAAACAAACCCGAGGTATTTATACCTGTTCACCACTTTTACCATTTATAGTCCAATGTTCACCTCTACCCAAAAATCTTCCTTTTCTAAACACCATCACCTTTGTCTTTTCACTGTTAACAGTGAGACCAAGGCAACTGGACGCAGTGCTCAGACTGTCCAGTTGGCGCTGTAGACCCACTGGAGTGGTCGATAATAGTACAACGTCATCCGCAAAGAGTAGAGAAAACAGTTTTTCCTTTCCTGGCAACAACTGCACCCCATGGCGCCCATTGCTTTGTATGCAATCCGCCACGTATGTGATGTATAGGCAGAAAATTATCCGTGACTCTACTGACCCCTGCTTCACACCGACCGGGCAGTCAAAGGAGCCTGACAGGCTATTTCCTCAACGTACACTGGCCTCTACATGCGAATACACAGCTTTCAGCATGTTTACAAATTTGGTGGAGAGGCCTAGCTTTGTTAAAACTCTCCACAAGCACGAACGGTTAACAGAATCAATATATGATCAATAGTGGAATGATCAGTACGAAAACCGGCTTGCTCGAAACTAAATTTGTTTTCTTCCTCTGCCCAAAAACGTAATCGATTTGTCAGGATGGACACAAAAAGTTTACTAGTATTGCTCAGTAAAGAAATGCCTCTGTAGTTTGTCGGGATCAATCTATCACCAGACTTGAAGATGGGTACAATATGGGCGTGACACCAACTTCGAGGGAAATACTGCTTTTCATACATTGTGGAGAACAGCCTAGACAGAAATGGAGTTGAAAGGTTGCCCGCCAGTTTCAAGTAATCTCCAGGGATGTCATCTAATCCTGGAGCTTTGCCTGTACTCATTCTAGCGAGGGCAAACCGGACATCATCTTCCGTAATGGGAGCGTCCTGTTCACCGTGTGAAATACGTGTGCTGTCTTCGGGCATTTCATCAAAACTGCGTTTTCGGCTAAATAAACTTTTTTAATGACTGTGCCATGTTTGGATGTCTATTTGAGGGTGTTTCACTCTTTGGCCAGCAGCTCTCCTTACAAGGGACCAGAAATGAGAAGGGTTATTGACACTTTTGACTAGAGTTTCGCACGATGCTCTATAGTGTTCTTGTTTTTTCTGTCTTATTAATTTCTTGTAGTCACTTCTCAATTGCACTTATAGATCCTTGCAACGTTTATCGCCCCCTTTTCTAAATTGACTAAGCACTTCCTTCATCTTCCTCTTAGAATGACTGCACTCCAAGTCAAACCACCTTGCTCCGTTGCAGCTTGCCGATGTCTGTAGAGAAACTGCGATACATACAGCTGAGAGAGAGAGAGAGAGAGAGAGAGAGAGAGAGAGAGAGAGAGAGAGAGAGAGAGAGAGAGAGAGACTTTGACACTTTGTCACTTTGACACTTTATTCGTCAGGCCATCGGCCCATAAACGAAACAGTTTACAAAATGCTATACTCGACAAAAAGTCTAACAAAAATCACATTGTTAAGCAAACAGGCTGCACAGCATAAACCCCATCCCACCTTCAACACCCACCCACCCGCCGCCCCAAAGTAATACAAAAAACAACAAATAAACAAGAAAAAAGCCATACAACTTTATGTAGGTTTAGTTCCACTACTTGCAGTCTAGCCTGGATCCCTAGACAATGGTACTACCACATGTTCTCGGGCGGATGGAACCATCAGCACGTACTCCGTATACGGATCGATAATCAATCTCGAAGTGACAGGGCGAAATCATTCCCAACAATCTGCTCAGCCTAGTTTCTAACCATTCTATACAAGCCCCTAATCAGAGGAAATATCAACTAACTGAAACACACGAAAAGAACAAAAAGCTACGATCGTTGGCATCATTAGTTGCAAACAACATCATGGGTTTCAGAGTCTTTGTTTGCAGTTGGAATAGCATCGTTAAAAAACAAACGAAAGAGTACATCACGGTCCACAACAAATCTGCAGCAAAAACAACTGGAATGCTCGAATGACATATTCATGAAAAATTCCATTCTTACTGCGAGGCATCTGACAGTCCGTGTTCACTTAGTGCTCCTCTGGTGTTTCGGGTGGTCAGTTCTTGGATAACAATCCGCACAGTATGCTGCTCTTGAACAAGCAGAGCACGGTATCCAAGTAGTGAGGGGTTCGGCACACCCGTCACACCATGCACACATGTCTTGCGGTTGGTCGAGCCCTCTCTTGAGGTGCTGAATAACCTCGGAAGCGCTCATGGGAGCGACGTGCATTGCGCCATCAAAGGCGCACTGCACGACCTTATCGTGGCCTCGTTGGTTACCTGGTGCGATGGTTACTGGAGAGTCATCAGCACGGTTGTCAGGAGCTTTCTCTGGGGACGATTGTTGAGCACGCGTTTCAGATATTGGCACACTTTTCACCACAACCTCATGTGTCGTTCCTGGAGTCGCAGGAAACGCATGAAATTCAGGTGCTGTGAAGGACACACTTGCGTGTCGGTCACTGACACACTGCATCTTCGAACGTTCCATCTTTGGAGAGGTAGGGGTTGTCAGGTATTCAGGGGGAGACTGCACACTAAGTGATGACACGGAGAGAGAGAGAGAGAGAGAGAGAGAGAGAGAGAGAGAGAGAGAGAGAGAGAGAGAGAGAGAGAGAGAGAGAGAGAGAGAGAGAGAAAAAGAATGGAGTTTATTCATAGGCCAACAGCCCACCTGAACAGCAGTGGTCACTACTAAATGTAATCAGTGGATGGACATAGGTATGTCATCATTTGCACCATCATTAAATGTTATGATATGAGCTCTGTCAACATCTGAAAGTGGATTTACATAGATCTACATGTCAGCTTCAGCTCCCAAATGTGTTTCCTCTCTGACTTTAAATGCATAAAAAGTATACATCGCTACATCCCTGGTTGCTCTGGTGATTGTTTCCTTTATGAGCTCACTGCACTGTCTTCGTATATTTGGGTGTACATAACTTATTATATACTTTTCACTTATCTTTCTGTAAGCATCACTATAAAACAGGAAATGCATTTTATCTTTGACTGTTGCAAAATTGACAGGTAAGATTTCCTCCGTCATTAAGTCTGTAATGATGATTTGGTTTTAAATCATTGATTTATAATTGGAAATGGATGAATACATCTCTGAATTTTTTATTTGTAAATTGTCGAAAACATTTTTAAAAACTAAATATGTTTTTAAATGTAAAATAAAAATGCACAGTGGCATGAAAATCTTTCGCTGGTACGGTTATTCTCACCCCACAGCTGTTGATAGCAGTCTTGCAGTCTTTGCTTCAGCTGCTTTAGAAAGGTCTCATACCAGGTATTCCCCCATTCAGCTTTACATATGAGTAGCCGAGTTTGCACAGAGTATCTTTCACAATGCACGACCAATTTTTATTATCTGGAATTTGTGAGTTCAATAGCATTATGTAAGCTTGGCTCCCAGTGTTGACATTTGGACAACCTGAGCCAGTATGATACTGCTTTTGTTGTGCTATTTACAAATAAAGGGTATCTACCTAGCTCTCCATATGCAAAATGGTTTGGTGTTCTACAATATACACCCAAGAACTCTTTGCACGAAAGGACATGTACCTTTTAAATTATTTCTTGCTTCTGAAGGCCCCACAATTCAGCACCATATAATAATGAGGGTTGAACCTGTGAGTCCAAAAGTTAAAAAACTCACTTTGGGCTCGTGTTGTGCAACGACCACATTGTTCTTATTATACAAATTGGCTTTTTGTTTGCCCTTAATCATATGGCAGCTTCTTCTATGGAGGCATTTCTCATTGACTTGGTGGTAAAAGCACAGCCAAGGTACTTGCACCTGTTGACTACTTCATCTTTGTTTATTAACATACCATCTCTCCCCATCTGCTAAGTGACCCCCTCATCTGAAAATCATCACCTTGGTCTTATCGGTGTTTACTTGGAGACCGAGAGTTTCAGATAAAAGGCAGGGGGGAAATTAGGAGATCTGATTGTTCCATCCAATGCAAGATTGTATGTTAGAGTACATTGCCTTCAACATGTTCATGAACTTTGTAGATAAACAGCTATTTATAGTATGTGCCCAAGTCAAAGGCCTTCCTGTAATCCACGAAGGCAACATATAGTTTGCCTCTGCCTTGTCCTTGTGAATGTACATAGCTGATACTAAAGTCTCTCACCTGTACATAATTCAGTACCTGAACTTTGGAACCCTTGAAGGTGGATGAATGGAGTTCTACTGCCTGTCAGCCTTTGTAGGCTATGCAAGGCCACTGAGCACAAAACCCCCAAGAATGGATTAGAATAAACACAAATCAAGTCATTATGTCCCTAGTTATTCACCTCTTGCAAATTCCATAGGGAGACACGGTGGGTCTATTCTGACCCCCAACCCACAGGGGGGAGCCCATGGGGACCCATCGCTGTATTTCTCTGCACAGGACCACAACTGCGTGCGGGAGCTGCGCTCCGTGCTACAGCAGATGCAGACCAAGATGCAGGAGATGAAATCTGAAATTGCAGAGCACAAGCTGCAGCTCACAGAGCAGAAGAGGGAGATACACCTTCTCAAGGTAGGTGTTGGCCATTTTGGAAGAAGGAATGTCCCATATTGCTTTTCTCTGCCCCGTGCTGCCATTCCCTAAAGCCAGTGCTTAATTGCAGGAGACAAATGCCTCACGATCGCTGTCCAGCCACAAAATTCTGTCAAATCACATCTCATTCAGGCCCCGCTTTTGGCATTTTTAGTGCTCATTGATGCAAACTAGAGAAGAAATCAATGGCAGAGCACAGTGTGTGGGCAGCTAGTCATGAAAATGCTGAGTGCAGGGCCCGAGTTTGAGTCTGGACGCAGTGCTGCACTAGTGTCCTCTAATTAAGCACCGGCTTAATGGACCTCTCTGTTGGCGATGCCTGAGCTGCCTCCGCGGGCATGTCCCTCCTTTGTGTCGTGGTTCTAAATGCAGCAGCAGGTGACGGCCTTGAGGAAGTGTTTCCTGATGTTCCCTATGTGTAGGCCTCCACCAGTTGTCTGCCCACAGTTCCACTCCAGGCATTGATGTATCAGTACAAATATGGAAATGAATGGGATGAGTGTAGAGACATTTCTTGAGGGATTAATTATGGGATCTGGAACATATTTATTGGTGCACTATCGGGCTTCACCTGGCCCCCCCCCCCCCCCCCCCCCACCCGCTACACAGGAGTATGCTAAAAGATGACCAACTGTCCGTTGGGTAAAATGACAGAAAAGAGGGAAAGAGGGGTATGGAAGAAGACAGTGACAGGTTTTGCCTGCTATCCTGCTCACCTCGCTCTTCCTTCTCAGTTGGCTCAGATTTTCCCCTCTTCCTCCACTTCTTATTTTTCCTCCTCCTCCTCCAATTTTACCTTCTCCACCTATTTTTCCTCCTGTTTTTCCTTCTCCTACTTTTCCTTCTCCTCCTATCTTTCCTCTTCCTATTTACCTTCTCCTCTTATGTTTCCTCCTCGTCCTCCTATGTTTCCTCCTCGTCCTCCTATGTTTCCTCCTCCTCCTCCTCCTCCTCCTCCTCCTCCTCCTCCTCCTCCTCCTCCTCCTCCTATGTTTCCTGACTTTCCTCCTCCTATGTTTCCTGACTTTCCTCCTCCTCCTCCTCCTCCTGTGTTTCCTTTTTCTCCTCCTCCTCCTATGTTTACTCCTCCTCCTCCTATGTTTCCTCCTCCTCCTCCTATGTTTCTTCCTCCTCCTATGTTTACTCCTCCTCCTCCTCCTCCTCCTCCTCCTCCTCCTCATCATCATCATCATCATCATCATCATCATCATCACCACCACCCAACCCATGTGCCCTGTTTCTCCTCCCCTACACACTCACACACACACACATACACACACACACACACACACACACACACACACACACACACACACACACACACACACACACACACCGCCATGCCTTATCAGTGGGAACATGCTATACATGCAGAGAAGGACAAGGGTTATCTTTGGAAAGAAGGCTTCCAGGGAGGGGCCGCACCAGTGGACTCGTCCCGGGGGAGGGGTGAGAGAAAGACAGCCAAGCTGGCGGGTCACGCAAGCTGGCCAAAACATCTGATCAGCTGCATTTAAATGTCTTTTATTTTAATCTTCATATTCCTTTGTTGCTGTGTGTGTGCATCACTGCCAATTCACTGCGGTTTAACCAACCAAGATTGCTTGCCAAACAGACTGCCACTTCTGGGAGCAGTGTTGTCTTCCATCTGCAGTAATGTGGTCCCTGTCTTTGACAGGAATGCATGAGGCCCATGAGAGTGGCCAACCCCAGGATTCGGGACATTCAAACTTCCATTGAGACTGAAGATATTGTCAGGTAAGTGACGGTGTTGTTTGTCTGTCTCTCTGCCTGCCTGCCTCCTGCCTCCTGCCTGTCTGCCTGCCTGCCTGCCTGCCTCCTGCCTGC
>JAWQFJ010005208.1:60000-80000 GCA_034096865.1 Theodoxus fluviatilis
CATCTTATGAAGTCAGTTTGAGCTCTTGTCTGTCCCAGCTCCTTCATCTTATGAAGTCAGTTTGAGCTCTTGTCTGTCCCAGCTCCTTCATCTTATGAAGTCAGTTTGAGCTCTTGTCTGTCCCAGCTCCTTCATCTTATGAAGTCAGTTTGAGCTCTTGTCTGTCCCAGCTCCTTCATCTTATGAAGTCAGTTTGAGCTCTTGTCTGTCCCAGCTCCTTCATCTTATGAAGTCAGTTTGAGCTCTTGTCTGTCCCAGCTCCTTCATCTTATGAAGTCAGTTTGAGCTCTTGTCTGTCCCAGCTCCTTCATCTTATGAAGTCAGTTTGAGCTCTTGTCTGTCCCAGCTCCTTCATCTTATGAAGTCAGTTTGAGCTCTTGTCTGTCCCAGCTCCTTCATCTTATGAAGTCAGTTTGAGCTCTTGTCTGTCCCAGCTCCTTCATCTTATGAAGTCAGGTTTGAGCTCTTGTCTGTCCCAGCTCCTTCATCTTATGAAGTCAGTTTGAGCTCTTGTCTGTCCCAGCTCCTTCATCTTATGAAGTCAGTTTGAGCTCTTGTCTGTCCCAGCTCCTTCATCTTATGAAGTCAGTTTGAGCTCTTGTCTGTCCCAGCTCCTTCATCTTATGAAGTCAGTTTGAGCTCTTGTCTGTCCCAGCTCCTTCATCTTATGAAGTCAGTTTGAGCTCTTGTCTGTCCCAGCTCCTTCATCTTATGAAGTCAGTTTGAGCTCTTGTCTGTCCCAGCTCCTTCATCTTATGAAGTCAGTTTGAGCTCTTGTCTGTCCCAGCTCCTTCATCTTATGAAGTCAGTTTGAGCTCTTGTCTGTCCCAGCTCCTTCATCTTATGAAGTCAGAGTTTGAGCTCTTGTCTGTCCCAGCTCCTTCATCTTATGAAGTCAGAGTTTGAGCTCTTGTCTGTCCCAGATCCTTCATCTTATGAAGTCAGTTTGAGCTCTTGTCTGTCCCAGCTCCTTCATCTTATGAAGTCAGAGTCTGAGCTCTTGTCTGTCCCAGCTCCTTCATCTTATGAAGTCAGTTTGAGCTCTTGTCTGTCCCAGCTCCTTCATCTTATGAAGTCAGAGTCTGAGCTCTTGTCTGTCCCAGCTCCTTCATCTTATGAAGTCAGTTTGAGCTCTTGTCTGTCCCAGCTCCTTCATCTTATGAAGTCAGTTTGAGCTCTTGTCTGTCCCAGCTCCTTCATCTTATGAAGTCAGTTTGAGCTCTTGTCTGTCCCAGCTCCTTCATCTTATGAAGTCAGTTTGAGCTCTTGTCTGTCCCAGCTCCTTCATCTTATGAAGTCAGTTTGAGCTCTTGTCTGTCCCAGCTCCTTCATCTTATGAAGTCAGTTTGAGCTCTTGTCTGTCCCAGCTCCTTCATCTTATGAAGTCAGAGTTTGAGCTCTTGTCTGTCCCAGCTCCTTCATCTTATGAAGTCAGAGTTTGAGCTCTTGTCTGTCCCAGCTCCTTCATCTTATGAAGTCAGAGTTTGAGCTCTTGTCTGTCCCAGCTCCTTCATCTTATGAAGTCAGTTTGAGCTCTTGTCTGTCCCAGCTCCTTCATCTTATGAAGTCAGTTTGAGCTCTTGTCTGCCCCAGCTCCTTCATCTTATGAAGTCAGTTTGAGCTCTTGTCTGTCCCAGCTCCTTCATCTTATGAAGTCAGTTTGAGCTCTTGTCTGTCCCAGCTCCTTCATCTTATGAAGTCAGAGTTTGAGCTCTTGTCTGTCCCAGCTCCTTCATCTTATGAAGTCAGAGTTTGAGCTCTTGTCTGTCCCAGCTCCTTCATCTTATGAAGTCAGTTTGAGCTCTTGTCTGTCCCAGCTCCTTCATCTTATGAAGTCAGTTTGAGCTCTTGTCTGTCCCAGCTCCTTCATCTTATGAAGTCAGAGTTTGAGCTCTTGTCTGTCCCAGCTCCTTCATCTTATGAAGTCAGTTTGAGCTCTTGTCTGTCCCAGCTCCTTCATCTTGTGAAGTCAGTTTGAGCTCTTGTCTGTCCCAGCTCCTTCATCTTATGAAGTCAGTTTGAGCTCTTGTCTGTCCCAGCTCCTTCATCTTATGAAGTCAGTTTGAGCTCTTGTCTGTCCCAGCTCCTTCATCTTATGAAGTCAGAGTTTGAGCTCTTGTCTGTCCCAGATCCTTCATCTTATGAAGTCAGTTTGAGCTCTTGTCTGTCCCAGCTCCTTCATCTTATGAAGTCAGAGTTTGAGCTCTTGTCTGTCCCAGTTTTTGAATTGTAGATGCAGCTCTTGATGACCAGTTTTCCTTTGTGTTGACCATGCATCAGCTTTTACCTGCAGGCTGAAGCAGTTTGTGTGATGAAAGTTTGCTCCTCCAGCACTCCTGATAATGTTGTGATGGACCCCATGTCAAGCAGTTGCAGCAATGCAGTCCTGAATGCTTCCGCTTCTCTGCTCCTACCTTTTCCCGTGAAGTCTTTTGGTCAAATTCACATTGACATTCATTCTTTATGTATCTCCGTTTTGAACAAGTTGTTGTGTATTCCTTGGATGGAGTCCGCTGAAACTAGTTTCAGGGTGTGTGGATTGTGTAGAGATAGATGTTCTGACATAAGGTACTGTTGAAGATAACTTTCAGAAAGGTGTGTGGATTGTGTAGAGATAGATGTTCTGACATAAGGTACTGTTGAAGATAACTTTCAGAAAGGTGTGTGGATTGTGTAGAGATAGATGTTCTGACAGAAGGTACTGTTGAAGATAACTTTCAGAAAGGTGTGTGGATTGTGTAGAGATAGATGTTCTGACATAAGGTACTGTTGAAGATAACTTTCAGAAAGGTGTGTGGATTGTGTAGAGATAGATGTTCTGACAGAAGGTACTGTTGAAGATAACTTTCAGAAAGGTGTGTGGATTGTGTAGAGATAGATGTTCTGACATAAGGTACTGTTGAAGATAACTTTCAGAAAGGTGTGTGGATTGTGTAGAGATAGATGTTCTGACATAAGGTACTGTTGAAGATAACTTTCAGAAAGGTGTGTGGATTGTGTAGAGATAGATGTTCTGACATAAGGTACTGTTGAAGATAACTTTCAGAAAGGACTTTTTATTGACATGCACTAGCACAGACTAGGTACTTCATTAAGTAAAGAATATGCTAATGACTGTCACAAAGTGTTAAATCAAAGTTTTTTAATAACCCAGACCCACCCCCACCCCCCACCCCCAACCGTTATAGAATTGTTCTTGCATTAGATGTATTTTAAGTATTTGTTTGTTCTGTAGGAAATCATTTCAACCTGTACGGGTTGTTTGATCTCGTCTCACAGTTTACATTAACACTTTTTGGGGGGTCATTGTTGCTTTAATCAATGTGCTGAAATCATGCCTCAACCACTTCATGTGTTAAATCTAGTTCTGAATGTTGACAACTCTGTGTGATTAGGAATTTTTTTAGAAGGAAATTCTCATAGAACATGTTGGAACTTTTCCCCACAATGGTCTGTCATGACAGTGTTGCCAAAAGGACAAAAACTACTTATCTCAAGGCATGGTTGATATTTTGGCATGAAAAGGATGTTTGCACCTCTGTTCTCATTCTTACTTTGATGTATTCAGTTCTGATCTCATTGTTTTATCACTGTCATTCAGGTAGACACTTGTGGCACTTTTTTATTCTATCACTCAGAGCCCCTCTCCTCATCTTGACTGCCCTGTGTGTCTGGGAGATGGGATAATATGGCCTTTTGTCTCCTCATCTTGACTGCCCTGTGTGTCTGGGAGATGAGATAATATGGCCTTTTGTCTCCTCTCTGAAATCCCTCATTGTTACTTCTAGCAGAGAAAATGTTGAAGTTTTTGTGACTTCTTGTGCTCTTGGATGGATGAAATTCCAAAATGTGTGGAGAGGACAGACAGGAATGTGTTGTGGATTGAGTGTGTGTGTGTGTGTGTTTGTGTGTGTGTGTGTGTATGTGTGTTTGTGTGAGAGAGACAGACACAGAGAGAGAGAGAGAGAGAGAGAGAGAGAGAGAGAGAGAGAGAGAGAGAGAGAGAGAGAGAGAGAGAGAGAGAGAGAGAGAGAGAGAGAGAGAGAGAGTGAGAGAGAGAAAGAGAGAGAGACAGAGAGAGACAGAGAGAGGTAACTGCACAGTTCTGTGACAACTTTTTTGTTCTAAACAGGAAAGAATGGATTGAGTGAGAGTTATTTTGCTGGGTTTCAACCCTTACCACACATTTCAGAGCAAATTGATCATGTTGGATGCAGTTTTTATTAGCATCAACTGTAAAACCACATCTTCAGCATTATACATAAATACAAGCAGAAGATGATAATTACTATTATGTGCTCTCAATATTTTTTCTTCCCACTTAGATGCCATCAGAAGTTAACACATTTTGGCACATGATACCTGTATGATTCTGTCTATCTTTCTTTTCCAATGAATCTGTACCTTTCACTTTCTTACTGTTAGCGCATTCAATGCATTTCAGGTGAAAAGAACACACAATATCTAGTCCTTTTGGTACAGTTTTAGAATTTGAGCTCTGTGTTACGTATACCTGTACAGCAAATAATGTCCTTTGTAAAAAAAAATTATTTATTAACATTTCAGACGGTGTTTAAAGTCATTAAAAAACCAACTTTATGCGGGCAAAGTGTGTCTGGTAATCTGTGATTTGCGTAGAGTATTTTTAACGACATAGAGGAATATAACCATGACAGGTTTGAGATAGGGAGGGTAGGTGTCACGTACTGGGGTTTTGTTTTTATGTGTGTCAAACAACTGAGAACAGATGTAAATGTATTTACTCCTTTTTAGAATGTAGCGTGTTCTTTCTCTGTTTACTATAAATTCTATTTTACACACTCACATCATTCAGCTGCAATCAGACAGGCACAAAGATGACACACCAATTTGATTTTCTTTGCCCTTGTCCCTTTAATAATTGCACACACACACACAAAAATCCAATCAAGCAATATTATAAATGAAGTCTGTCACAGTCTACTAATTTCCAGACTTCGAGTCTCTAATAAATAAATGAGCGGTCATCAATCCATCCTGTGACTGCTCATCAGTCTCCACTCCAGTCTCCCAGTTTCATTTTTCAGTCATTGTTTAAACAACATATTACTTCCGACCTTAGTCCATGTCGTTCTTCAGTGGGTTTGCTATCGTCCCGATAGGTCCAGCACTTTTACCGACTTCAGTGGGTTTTCTGTCGTCCGCATCTCTGCCGGCGCTTTCCGCGGTGACGGTTCGACGAGGGGGTCACTTAAGTCCCTGGCGACAGGTCCTGCACTGGTACCACTCTTCAGCGTTGCGACGCGTCCGCCACAGTGATGCATGAAGATGGGAGTGTCTTTAATTCAGGCTATATCTCCAGCCTGGCAGCTGCACAAAAAGTTTCACATCATAAGACACTTATAATCACATCCATTCTTCCTTCTCTTTCCTCTCTGAATCCTCATTGTTTGATAGCCACTCATTCTTAGTGATACTATTCACACCTTTTTCTTATAAATTCTAAATTCACTTTCACTCAACAATTTTCACATTCATTCCCCTATTATGTCTATGCTATGACAATATGCATTCAGCCCCAAATACTGAACAGCTAGAAAACACAGCATAGATCTCATTTCATGATAACGGTTGACATGAGCCGTTGAATCACTGATTTGCAAAACATCATCTGTCTTTCAATACCATCAGTTTTATAAATTGCTATAATATTATGAACACATCAATCATTGCTCAACAATAGAAAGAACAAAATATGCACAATACCTGTACAATACAGCTTTACTGATGAAGGCACGATGCAGCACTTCATCTCACAAGGTGTATTTCACCAAAGCCCATAAGACACTAATCTCCAATGCAAATGCAAATTTAATTACGTTGGCTAAATCAGCCTGACGTCACATGACGTTCCAATGCAAACAAACAGCACGTGGTCTGTCAAACTAAACCAGGCCACTCCAAGCATAAAAATCAATGTACAAATTATTTCAACAACAACCATTTTAATTCAACAAAATAATTAACTCTCCACTTGTCACAGTAGGGATGTGTATGGAGAAGTCGGCCTTATGAGCTGTGGGAGCGGTCCCTCATGTTTTTCTGTTCTAGTACGCTTGCAGAGATTGTTTATGCAAGTGGTTGTAACCAGGAACCAGTGCTGCAATGAAGAGATGTGAGATAAAGAGAATAAAGAAGTTGAAATTTGGGGGCTTTTTTACTCTGCTAATATCTTACTTTTCAACTACACACACTCACACATACATGTGCATGTCACTTTCAACGCATGCACACAAGGCATGTTCCTTTCTTTTGAATGAGTCTGACTCGATTGTAACCATGGAAAATGCTTGGTTTTATAAAGTGATTTTGGTTTAGTTTGTACCACAAGTGACATGCATTTCAAACATCCATCAGAATTTCTTCCAATCTAAGTTTGTTGATAAAGATTTTTTAATGCAGACAAAGAGAAGAAAAACATTAACTCCAACTAGGCAGACACAAAGACTTCTATTAGTGTTCCAGACAATAAAAACAAAACATTTAAAACTTTCCCTGTTTAAAAATAGTTTTCTTATCCGTATTTTTGTTTCTGTGTGAATCGCACTTTAATTCTATTAAGATTCCACTCTTTGAAAGCACGGATTGTTGTAGGTTGCTATTACTTTTCCTGTGGGCTATGTTTTTGACTCGCATGCGAAGCAAAAGTGAGTCTATGTACTCACCCGTGTCGTCCGTCCGGGCGTCCGTGAAAAACTTTAACGTTGGATTTTTCTCGGAGACTATTAAGTCTATCAACACCCAATTTGGCATGATGGTGTATGATGACAAGGCGTCAAAAAACATACATAGTGACTTGACCTTGCTTCAAGGTCAAGGTCGCAGGGGCCGTATATGTTGTCTAAAAAACAGCAATTTTTCACATTTTCCCAATTTTCTCTGAAGTTTTTGAGATTGGATACCTGACCTATATACATAGTGACTTGACCTTGCTTCAAGGTCAAGGTCACAGGAGCTCTTTAAAGTTGGATTGTATACATATTTTGAAGTGACCTTGACCCTGAACAATGGAAGATAACTCTTTCAAACTTCATAACATTGTAGAACACACGTTATACTTTCATCATGAGACACATTTGATTACATATCATCAAGGCCAAGGTCACTGACTCTTATGAAATGTGACCAAAATGGGGTAGTGAACCACTAAAAGTGACCATATCTCATGGTAGAAAGTGCCAATAAGCACCATTGTGCTTCCTATGTCTTGAATTAACAGCTTTGTGTTGCATGACCTTGGAAGACCTTGACCTTGGGTCAAGGTCACATGTATTTTGGTTGGAAAAATGTGTTAAGCAGTTCTTAATGTATGATGTCATTGCTAGGTTAAGTTGTTTGACCTTGACCTTGAATGTCACCTGAAGGTCATGTAAAGGTCAAGGTCATGTAAAGGTCAAGGTCAAGCATGTGTGTCGTATGGCTTTGCCCTTCTTTTTGTCCTTGTTGCTTGATATGGCAAACCTTCAGAACTGAAGTTGCTTTAATTGTTTGATGTTTGTGTTTGAATGCGTGCACACTCCTACTGTAGATCAAGAGCTGCAGCATCCATTGAATGCTTGATTCAGTTGGAAATCTGTGTGGCTATGAAAAAGCAGACAAAATGTCATTATGCTCATCAAATTCTTGTACATTTGAAGAGATTTTGTTGATCATGATGTCAAAATTTAACTTGCAATTGAACCCATTTGATTCTCATAAGTAACAGATTCTTATGAGGATTTTCATCGCTCAGTTCACAAACTTTTTTTTCCTGTGTGGCTGTGAAAAGATAAGGGATTTGATAATGCTCATCAAATTATTGCACATCGCAGGAAATATTGTAGATCGTGATCTGAATATTCAACTTATAACTGAACTCATTTGATTCTCAAAGTAGCAATTTATTTTGAGAATTCTGACAGTTCAGCTCATGAACAAACATATCTGTACTAAATATTCATAGCACACTGATGATAGTTTCATTTGAATACTGCACCAAACAACTTTTTTTTCTCCATCTGTTCCAATCCACCAAAGAGCGAAAAACCCTTACATCATTGACCCACTGTCTATTCAGATGGTGATATTAACCATGTTGATTTCATTGAGATGACGAGATCCACTTCAGTCTTCTGGATGTGGACTTGTGGATGGGTATGTGATCTGGTATGGTAGAACCATCAACTTTCTTTCCCATCACTTGTAGTCCACATCAATCACACTCTGTCTATTCGGATAGCCACATTCGCCATGTTGATTCCTTTGAGATAATGAGATCAACCTCAGCCTTACAGGTGAGAGATTGGGATGGAGGTGTTGGAAGAAGTTTTGGAAACTATTGCATATCCAGAAAACTGACGAGGTCAATGCATTGTCGTTAAAAAGCTCGAAGACTCCGTGGGCAAGGAACTGTCGGAACTGGATGACTGCCGTGAACCCGGATGTTCTGTTTCTGTCTATGATTACTCAGAAGCTGTCCAGCCAGCCACGGAGAGCAGTCCGTGTATGGGAGGATCTCCACAAGGTCTTGTTCTTCATCGCCTGACACTGCACCCAAGGGTTGGGAGCCCTCAGAAACCGTTCTTGTAAGCTGTTCCTTGAAATGTTTCTCCAAGATTAGAAGTGGTTGTGCAGTTGTATGGGTTTAACAGCTCCGCTAACACATTGCAGATGTGCATTCTGAACAGTGCTGCCATTGATGGATAGACAGATCAAGGGTGGACGGAATGGACGTGTGGTATAGTTGATTGGGCTTTGATAAACAAGTGTTATATAATGTTCTAGTTTTTGCTACCAGATATTTTTTCTGGCACCGACTCATTTGCAGTCGATCATGAAATGAAGGTTTCCAGTGTCTTGCTATGTCAAATGTTTTGGCGTTTGAATGCAGCAGGTAACCTGACCTGCGTTTTCAGATGCCGTCTGCCCTAGTATAATTTTTGCACCAGCTTGTCTCTCAATTTGGAAGTCTTAGTCAACTGAGAAAAATGCACACGTGTGTGCATGCATGGATGTGTGTTTGCGTGAGTGTGTAAGAGAGGGGGGGGAGATGAATAGCATGTTTCCTTTGTCAGTACTTGAATGAAAGTGGTTTGAATTAAACGCATGCATGTGTGGTTTTGTTGCATGGTCACAAGTGGTATCATGTGTGCCTTTGTCCTGGTTGCTTCTGTCCTCATTCAGGCCTCGACAACAGACTGCAGCGAGCACCCTCTATCGGACAGGAGAGGAATATGACCAACCATGAAAGTACAATGCCGTTGGAATAAACTTGGCCTTCTGCTCTCTCTCTCTCTCTCTCTCTCTCTCTCTCTCTCTCTCTCTCTCTCTCTCTCTCCCTCCGTGTGTGTCTATCTCCTCTCTCTCTCTCTCTCTCTCTCTCTCTCTCTCTCTCTCTCTCTCTCTCTCTCTCTCACACACACACACACACACACACACACACACACACATCCCACCCCCACATTTTCTTAAGCATCTTTTTATTAATACTTTTTTGTGGGGGGGTGGGGACGATGTTTATAGTGTCATCAGTGTAGGATGTTCCCTGTCTGAGAATGAATGAATGGCACCACTGTTGGGTCATTGACACTTTGACGTCGTGATAAACATTCGCACAGTGTTTTCTGTCATGTGCCATTTTCTATAGAATTTTATGATCTTCCTTATCATCGTTATTGTTGTTATGGTGTTTGTGTGATGATCAAACTACGGTTGAATATGGCTGTGCTGATATTTGTCACAATTTGAACTTTTCCTGACCAGAACTCAGTCAGATTATAAGATCGTTTTCATTGCAGCGATGTACAAATTTGTAAAACTTTCTACGTTTTGTGTCTGGATTTCGTTTTGACGATATTCTTCTTGGTGATGAGTGGTCTTCATATTGTTGTGCAAGTTATATATTCTTGGTGATATAAAAAAAGTTTTTACCAACTTCCATCTTTGTTTGATCCCATTTCTACTTAATGTGCAGATGGTGAGTGTTAACTGGTATGTTGTGTTGATTTGCTGATTAAAACTTATTGAATAACTGGCGGTGTGTGAGCTGGTTTTTTTTTTAAACGTATATGCTTGATTGTGATGTTGGATCTTAAAGTTGGATCGTCTTCCTAGTGTGGTGTGACCAACGGTGCTCAGTGTCGGATTTAATTAGGAAAGAACGTACCGTCAAAAGGTATCTAAATAAACCCAGATTTTTCCCGTCCCAGGGATAGAACCAAGGCACTGCGCCTCGCACATTGTCCAACCCAAAAGCACGCTCACCTATCTCTGCCTGTGTTCAACGTCTACGATGGGCCAAAGCAAAAAAGACAAAATATTTACAAGAACTTCCCATCTCTTCAAACTTGTTTATAATATATACCGATTCCTGCCAGCCCACCTCCCAGTGCTCTCCCCTCTTGCACGAGTACACGGTCAGCCCCTCCCTTAGCCTCTGCTCGCTTGTTGAAACCATGTCTTTAGACAGGCGGAGAGTGGCGAGCGTGCTTTTGGGTTGGACGATGTGCGAGGCACAGTGCCTTGGATCTATCCCTGGGACGGAAAATATCTGGGTTTATTTAGATATCTTGATAATGTGGGATGTTATACTGGCTGCAACCCTGTGTCGTTAGCTTTGGTTCAACGTCTATGATGGGCCAAAGCAAAAAAGACCAAATATTTTCAGGAACTTCCCATCCCTTCAAACTTGTTTACCGTCAAACGGGGTGACTTAGGTCACTTTTGGAGAAATCTCGTTTTGCAGTGTCTCCAGGTATTACTCAAATGTGATTATTTTGGGGTGATAGTGAGGGGACTGGTGAATTTAAAGAATCCAATAACTTTTTGATTAAAAAATGGCTTCTTTTTTTTTGGTGAGCTTTGTAGGGGCTGGCCTAAGTCAGCTCGGTATGGGTGTGACTTAGGCCACTGGTATTCGTGAATATTCTCTGCGCTTCTATTTTAAGACAGAACAGCCAAAAAATGAGTGATTGATGGAATACATCAGAAAAAAAATCCCCAAAACCATTTTAAAGGGTTTTCATAAGCTTCCAAAGTGTGACCTTTTTGTTTTCCTCCTGAAGTGGCCCTAGTCACCCCGGGTGACCCCTGTCACCCCAGGTGGCCCCAGTCACCCCGGTTGACGGTTGACGGTAATTAACTTGGGAAAATTATCACAAGAAATAAAAATCTGCAAAAATGACAACAGAAGAGCAGTATAGTGCCGGAAAAAAGGTACCGATACAGAGCATTGTGGAAGATAAGTGTATTTTCTCATTGAAGTTTATTTTGAGAAATGAAAACTGTCTGATTTCTGTGTTTAAATGCCACACTATTGTGCCTTCCGGACTGTCGACAGTTCGAAGTACCTGGGCAGTGTCATCTCTGATGACGGCCAGCTTGACTGGGAGATATCCGAGAGGATCGCCAAGGCAAGGTAAGGCAAGGCAAGGTAAGCACTTGGAAGATCTCGCCACGGGCTGCTCAATCGCCACTACGTGTCCCTGGCCACCAAGGAGAAAGTCTACCAAGCTGTTGACCTCACCTCCCTCCTACACGGGTGCGAGACCATCAAGGAGAAAGTCTACCAAGCTGTTGACCTCACCTCCCTCCTACACGGGTGCGAGACCATCAAGGAGAAAGTCTACCAAGCTGTTGTCCTCACCTCCCTCCTACACGGGTGCGAGACCATCAAGGAGAAAGTCTACCAAGCTGTTGTCCTCACCTCCCTCCTACACGGGTGCGAGACCTGGACTCTGTACATGTACCGCCGCCACATCAGACAGCTGGAGAAGCTCCACTTGCGCGCATTCCGATCCACCCTGGGTATACGGTGGCAGGACAAAGTCACAAACCTCGAAGTCCGGTGTCGTAGAATATTTCGGAACCAGGATAAATCGGAACCGGTTCCCAAAAATCCTAGGATATTTCGGAACCATTCCCATTCATCCCGCACCTGGCGGCAGGATATTTGGGAACCACCAGGATATTTCGGAACCACCTTCTAGATGCTTTCGTATGATTTTCTGAGTTTCTAGACGGTTTCAAATCAGAGTTTACACTTTGTACACTTTTTTTTTGTAATTCATAAACAAGGAGATAAACAGGTAGGCGAGAATAGAATTTTGACACGAATGATGCAGACAGAATATTAGTGAAGCAATGTGAGCCTTCTGCGCGTGAATTGTAATTCATAAACAAGGAGATAAACAGGTAGGTGAGAAGATATTTATTGCACAACCTCATCAAAGTGTGAGAAACTCTTCACAATCTGTTTAGAAAAAGTCGTAAAGTAAAAAATTAATGTGGTCTAATGACCTTCTAGACGGTTCCGAAATATCCTGGTGGTTCCGAAAAATCCTGCCACCAGGGCCAGGATAAATCGAAATGGTTCCGAAATATCATGCCACCAGGGCCAGGATAAATCGGAATGGTTCCGATTTGTCCGGTTCCGAAATATCCTGCGACACCGGGACTGAGGGAAGTCTCCCTCTAACGAGGCGATGCTGCCGAGATCCAAGCTTCCATGGTCGGGCCGTGTCATCAGATTGGGCAAGGAGCGAATCCCAAAACGGCTGTTCTGTGGCGAACTAGTGCAGGGAAGGAGAAATGCGGGTCGATCACGAAAGCGCTACAAAGACTACATGACGTAGCACCACAGCGGCCGAGTTCCAGGTAGCGGCGCTGGATTCCTCCCCGTGGCGAGTTGTCTCCCGCAAGCCGACTGACTTGATGGAGGGGAACCGTCGGCAGCAACATGAGGCGTGAGTGTGTGTGTGTGTGTGTGTGTGAGAGAGAGAGAGAGAGAGAGAGAGAGAGAGAGAGAGAGGGAGGGAGGGAGGGAGATGGACGGTCGGGCGGACGGACACGCACGCACACACAGTGAAACAGACACGCGCGCACACAAACGAACACGCACAGAGAGAGAGTGGGGGTGGGAGAGGCGGGCGGGAGAGAGAAGAAAGATTTTTTTTTAAGTGTGTATGTGTGAGTGTGTTTGTGTGTGTGTTTGCATGTGTGAGTGTGTGTGTGTGTGCGTGTGTGTGTGGGGATGGACAGATAAACGGAGACAGACATTTTCCTAAACGCAAAGGCTCCAAGGAGGATGACGGGTAACGTTGGATGTGGACTCGTCCTTGGTGAAACCTTGCTCTGTTCAATGACTAAAGATTGAAGAAAAACAGAGGCGAGGTCATATCAAGCCGAACACACACAGGCAGCTGAAGGCAGCGATTTAATTACAATGATGTACTTAAAATGAACTTGCATCAAATGAAAGGGCTAGCGGATTTCTACGAGCATCAGTGAAACGAAACGAAGTCGAGGCTGAAATAGAAAACTACTAAGCAGCAATTGTGCACGTCTGATGACGTCAGTACAACAAAAACCGAACTCAGGTCCTCTCTCTCACACAAATGCACGCGCACGCACGCGCGCGCACACACACGAAAACACACATAATCATGGGTTCTCGCCTGCGCGCACACAGATATACATGCAAACACACACCCACGCATGCACACACACGAACACACATACTCAAGTATTCTCGCCTGCGCGCACACAGACATACACGCAAGCAAACACACACACACACACACACACACACACACGGATTCGCTTATATGCTTACGGTGCAAATACGAAAGTGCCGTGCATTGGTTTCTTCAGTGCATACAGATGCACAAGTGCAATCATCTACACAGAGTAGAAACGGAGAAAAAAATATTGACAGTCATAAATAAGGATACCAATGTGTACGTGTTCAAAGACAACAGTCCCACCCCCTTCCCAGCATATTCTCTGCCATATTTCATATTCTAACAAAATCCCATAGTCGGTCAGGTCTTCTGATGAGGGAGTTATTGCGACAAGATTTAACACGAATAAATCGACAGGTGAAAACCTGCTCACATCGCGGCAAACGACTAGTCGTCACGCTGTGAGGTTAAGCACTCGTGACGACTTCACAGTGCAAAAGTTGCGTGATGATGATGATGATGATGATGATGATGATGATGATGATGATGATGATGCTATATTTGGTATCCCATTTCGAAATACAAGCTTTCCTTTTCACCCCCCGTGGAATCACTCCAAACGAACAGCAACGGAATGCCACTAGCTGGTGGGAATTGACGACAACATATCAAAACTGTAACCAAAAACTGCACAACCAACCAACCACATTTTCCCTGCAAAAAGTCAACATCACAAATTACAAGCTGACCTAAGTGGATGAACAAGACCAAACAAATACACGCGTAATAAACATTTTGCAGGGTGTCACTTTTCCCCCCTCACTATGATTACAAAAAACGTGTTCACGTTTTTGAACACAACTACACAAGAATGTGACCAAAAATATTCAGGAAAACTAACAGTTTCATAGTATAACTTTCAGGCAAGTTCTTCAAATTCTGCTGGGATCACTCCTCACAATAACTATGATCAAAATTAATTCAGAGTTCACAGTTTCAAGTGTGACGCCATAAACACACAACAATAAATGTAATCAATAATTATATAAAGGCATGGCAGAGACCTTTTTCATCATGCTCATTTTTGTGTTGCCTTCGATAACACATTCAGTGCACATGTGACCAGAAGAATAATAACCTCGGTTCTGACGCTAAATTCAAAACGATATCAAAACCATTCCACTTCAAGCAATGCTCTCTGACACTCCCCTTCAAGTTTCAGTGAAAGTTCTCGTGTTTTCTGCAACAGGGCACAAACCATTCTCCCTCTCTTCCGATTCTCAACGTCTCGACCCAAATAGTCTCTCGATCAGTGAGAGCACTACGGGGAATGATGAGCACACCAAAAGCTTACGATGAATGTGGCTACATACGCCTACATCCATCTTGCTCGATGCTAGGGCGCGTTTGTTAGGCAAGCGGCTCGCCTCGATGGCTAGTCGAGGGCGAGCGAGACGCACCTACGGCCAATGAGCGAGAAACGTAGGCAACGCCTAGCCCTCGAGATTCTACGCCTAACAAACGCGCCCCTAGAGACGTGCGTCTATAATTATCCCGTGGGAAGTCGGGTGCTGATTGGTCGCGAGACAATATTTATTCCGCGCGGTTTTCTGTTAATAGGTTACCTATAAATAGGAATCGTGTCCTTGGGCGTTGCGATCAGATACTGACCTATTTCTATTCGAACTTCAGAAGAACTTAATCTCTAGCCGAATTTCCCAACAGCCAAAACAACACGGGAAAAGAAAGAGTGCACACAACTGAGCAACATGATAGTATCATCAGTGACAGAGCAACTCGCTTATCAGCAAAGAACAGCATGGTTTCATCCCGGGGAGGTCGTGCGTCACGCAACTTCTGGAGGTGTTGGACACGTGGACAAGCATTCTCGACGAAGGAGGAGGGGTGGATATTGTCTACATGGACTATCAAAAAGCGTTTGATTCTGTGCCCCACCGACGTCTACTGAAGAAAACGGAGGCCTTTGGCATCAGAGGTAAGGTACTGAAGTGGCTGGAAAACTTTTTGACAGACAGGAAGCAAAAAGTCGTCGTGAACGGCACACAGTCGCAGGAGGCGCAGGTGACCAGCGGGATCCCACAAGGATCTGTAATCGGGCCGATAATGTTCGTCCTCTTCATAAATGACCTTCCCACCATCACAAAGTGCCCAGTCAAAATGTTCGCAGACGATACCAAGCTGTACACCAGGAGTGACGTTGAGGGGGGACCGCAGGACTTACAAACCGACCTTGACAAACTACAGATCTGGTCTGAAGAGTGGCTTCTAAAGTTCCACCCGCAGAAATGCAGTGTTGTGAAGATGGGGTCCAAAAAGACACAAGCGACATACTTCATGAACAGTAAAGATGCTGATGGAAAACCCCAGAGATTGCAGCTTGCGGAGAGTGGTGCAGAAAAGGACCTCGGAGTGATGATTGACAGCACTTTATCCTTCAAGGACCAAGTAGCACATGCAACATCGAAGGCAAACCGTGTCATTGGAGTCATCCGCCGGTCTTTCGACTATCTGACAGAGCAGACCTTCGTCCTGCTGTACAAAAGCTTGGTGAGACCCAGATTGGAGTACGGCCACTGTGTCTGGCAACCACACATGAAAACGCTATGCAGTGACATCGAGGACGTTCAGCGTAGGGCAACCAAACTGCTGTCATCACTCAGAAACAAGACGTACCCAGAGAGACTCCGAGCACTCAAACTCCCAACCCTGGAGCACAGACGCAAGAGAGGAGATATGATAGAGGTGTACAAATACCTCCATGGTTACTACGATGTGCAGAAACCAACGTTCAAGCTGTCCAGCAACACTAAATTGCGTGGAAACTCGCTGAAACTCCATAAAGACAGCTTTCGGCTGAACATCAGGAAGAACTTCTTCTCACAACGTATCATCAAAACCTGGAATAACCTACCAGATGCAGTTGTCACAGCTGCCTCAGTCCATGACTTCAAAGTTGCACTCGACGAACACTGGAAAGATCTCCCCACCCTCTACACACCAGAATGCCAAAATATGCAATAGATCTAGTAGTTAGCCCGCCACGCATTGCAGCAAAGTTAGTTTATCACATGGAACGTCGAACAGGCCTCACAAAAGGCCTCAAACGTCGTAAAAGTCAAGTCAAGTCAAGTCAAGTCAAGTATCATCAGTGACGTCTTAGGTATCATATATCTGAGTGGCGCGCAGCTATTTAAGACAACCAGTCAGGACCCAGCTTCGCACGGGATTTAGTCGCGGTCCTCCAAGAGCTACTTCTCCACAGAAACACAGCAGAGTGAGATCTTGCTTTCCACAGTGCAAGAGAGTGAGCTTTGGCTAACGAGAGAGAGAGAGAGAGAGAGAGAGAGAGAGAGAGAGAGAGAGAGAGAGAGAGAGAGAGAGAGAGAGAGGGGGGGGGGGGTGGCGGGAGAGAGAGAGAGAGCAAATTCAAAGGGGCAGAAAATGAAGACTGGGCAACGAGAAAGGGAGAAAAGGAGGTACGGGTGGAGGTGAAAGAAAACTTGAGTGGGAGTGACAGAGAATAAAAACCCTTCACCAAGGACAAAGCTGATCCATTTACAAGCACAGAGACATACAGACAAGTCTGTCTCAATGCAAGCAATGTCAAAATTCAGAGTATAAATCTGCTGGGTGGAATGGAATTTAAATAATTAACGTTGCAAGCAGAAGAGGGACTGAGGTCACTAGAATATTCAAAAGGGAAACTTGTCATCAGTGACGGCCCAGTCTTGTAAAGCCATGTTGAAACCTGTGGATGATCTATTAATTAATTAATTTCATTTCTTTCATTCATTTATTCTTATTGCTAGGTGTTTTTGTTTGTTTGTTTGTTTGTTTCATTTCAGTGTTACAATTATAGCTTGGAGGTAAAAACTGTTTCGGACTAAATACAAATTAGGACAAGCAACATCGACATTAATGGTTACATTTTCAATAAATGAACTTGTCCGACGTATAAGTTTTAGCACAAGTAACAGAACCACATCTTTGAATTGGCAATGGCAAACACTAACCTACATCTTAGGGATAATGCACAACAGATTTAAATATGTATATAATACTTTTTTGTGTCTATCAATTCATCATTTAATTTCAAATATGGAGCAATCTTCTATCTACAACTTCTTCTTTGTTGTAATCCACCAGTAAAGCAATCAACATTTCTTTCCGAACACTATACAGTCAATGCTTGGGGAGAGAGGGGGAGAAGGGAGGGGGGGAGGGGGAGGGGGGGAGGGGGAGGGGGGGAGGGGGAGGGGGGGAGGGGGGGGGGGAGGGAGAGGGGAATGAAAGAAGAGAAAAACTTCAAAAAGAAAGGGGAAATCAGGCATGTTCATCCAAAACACAGGACCAGATCGAGGAATGTTTGTCAGTGAATGCCCCCGAAGCTGCAGAGGGGAACGTCTGGGGAATCCAAAAACCCAATCGCCAAAAGAGGAGGAACGAAGAAGGGGAATGATTATTTGCCAGGAAGAACAAGGAAGCGGAAAAGTATCAACTACTGCTGGAAGAATAACCTCGGGCAAACGATGTCACAGCACGCAATAAATCAGGAATCTCGCCCGCGGGAAACAGCAAAGCAGCAGAAAGTGAACTACAAGTCTGCTGAACACGTCACACGAAATCGAAGTGGTCGATTCCCAATCCATCCCACTGGAGATTTAGCTCGCTTGTACCGGTGTGTGTGTGTGTGTGTGTGTGTGTGTGTGTGTGTGTGCGCGTGTGTGTGTGTATGTGTGTGTGTCTGTGTGTGTGTGTATGCGTGTGTGTGTGTGTGTGTGTGTGTGTGTGTGTGTGTGTGTGTGTGTGTGTGTGTAAGGTGTGTGCGTGTGTTTTGAAAGAAGAAAACATGCTTATCTCACTGGTTTTCGGATTTAAAAAATAGGCCAGAAATCAAACACAAGGTGGAGCTATAACTGCGTGCCAGTGCTTTCAATGCACATGCTATCTGAATTCATTTACTGCAGACACGAACATTTTGCTCTCATACACACAGGTAAGCATGCACACTGATGTATGCACACATGCATGTCCCGCTGACCTGCACTGCCCCAATAACACCAAACGCCATCACACGCCCATTTACATAAATGCAGAAGTGTGTGTGGGGTTTTTTAATGGGAAAAAATCAAATGCGACCTCACATACACTCGTATAATCCATTGTGAATATAAGTGTCATCACACCATCGACACCAATTTCATATTCAACATCACACCAAACCATGTCTTCAAAACATTTTTTTAAAAACCGCTCCAAGCCATTTGAATTTTAGCACATCTTTCGACCATGACCTTCTTACAGCAAGGTCTTTGGAATTTGTGACACTGGTGGGGCAAGATCACACCTTGGACAGCGACATTTGCGTCTGAGAATGGAAGTTCCCAAGTTCCTATCTCGGGGACGAGGTCCAGACTTAATGTAGAAAAGGAAAAAAAAAGTCAGGACCTCGGGCACAGATTGAATCTGCAACCTCCTGGTTGATGTCCTACGTTCTCTTGGGTTTTCTCCCAAATAGACGAAGCTGGTGAGATAAAATCACACCCATCACCGTTCACCCGTGTCTGAAAATGGAGATCACATTGTTGATTTCTTGAGAGAATGTCTGTGAACCACGTCTCATGAGTTCTGGTACACCTTGGGTAAAGACATCTCCAGTCATAAGGACACACACACATTTCATTAGTCAGTCGTAGACGAGATTGCTTCAGGAAACTGCACCTCATTAGAAGTCAGGGTATAATCCCTGGCGAGGAGGTCTTCCACTGTCCGGCATTCTTGCAATCCAGGAATCAGCAGACGAGTAAATATCCAGGGATGCACCGCATAAGCTCTCTTCCAAACTGAGCACCTCTCTGATGAGAGCCTAGTGTGTTTGCATCGACCTCACATCCAGCGAACACATCCCTTGTTAGTCACAAGGAATGACCCAAGGATTCCTTGGAGACCTCTCATAAATCTCATCCATCCCTCCCACCCATCCATCCTCTCCACAGAACTGGGACGTCATCCCCGACTCAAACGAAAGTCCACCAGAGACCCTTCCTCCCTTCGTGTGCATGCCTGGTCCGGCATGTACGACACACAGTCATCCCACCCAACCTCACTGACGGCCTCCAGCAGAGACGTAAAGTGACCGAATCCCTGGTGTCGAGTCCAATGGCTGGCACAACGCTTGCCTGTAGACGTTCCAAGCTGCAGGGTGCAGTGTTCGAATCAACGGGAAACCTCGGCTTTCACCCTGGAAGGAGGGGCTTCAACTCGCTCGTAGTTTCTCCCCATCCAGGAGCTAAAGCGGGAACTGGTGAGGGCAGCACCGGCACACTGAACAGAGTGGTTGACCTCTGATGCCAAGGTCAGGCTGGAAGTCCCTCCGTGGACTGGAGATTCTGCTGGCACCTGCATGCCGTCAAGACCGTCAGTGGTCAGGCGCCGGTAAGAGGATTCTTCAAGTGGCACTTTGACCAGGGGTGCGAAGTGTGAGAGCCATTGGAGGTGCAG
>JAWQFJ010005208.1:90000-95830 GCA_034096865.1 Theodoxus fluviatilis
TATATATTATATATTATAATATATTAATAATTATATATATATTAAATAATATATTATATATATTATAATATATATTATATAATTAATAATATATAATAAATATATTATATTATAATATATTATATATAAATATATATTATATAATATATATTATTATATTAATAATTATAATATTATTTATAATATATTTATATAATATATAATATTAATTATATATATAATTTATAATATATATAATTATATAATATATTATAATATATATAATATTATATATTATAATATTATATTATAATATTATATTATTATATATTATATTAATAATTATATATATATATTATAATAAATATATATAATTATATTATAATATATAATTATTAATTATATATATTATAATATATTATAATATTTAATATAATATATAATATTATAATAATATATATATATTATAATATTTATAATATAATATATAATATTATATATATTAATATAATTTATTAATATATAATATATATAATTATAATAAATATATATAATTATATATATTAATATATAATATTATATAATTATATTATTATAATATTAAATAATATAATTTATATAATAATATTATATATTATAATATAATTTATATATATTATATAATAATTATATAATTAATATATTATATTATATAATATATATATTAATTATATTATAATAATATATATTATAATATAATATAATATATAAATATTATATATATAATATTATATTATATTATAATATTATAATATATAATTATATAATAATATAATATATTATAATATAAATATATTATATAATTATATTATAATATATATAATAAATATATTAATATTATATTAATATATATAATATTATATATAATATATATAAATATATATTAATAATATTAATATTATATATATATTATATATTAATATAATATTATATATATAATATATATTATAATATATTTATATAATATTATATATATAATAATATTATTATATTAATATAATATTATATAATATATTATATATAAATATTATATAATTATATATATATTATAATATATATATATAAATATTTATATAATTATATAATAATTATATAAATATTATAATATATATAATAATTTATTATTATAATAATTATTATATAATATTATATAATATAATTTATATAATAATATAATTATATTATATAATTATAATATATAATTATAATATATTATAAATATATAATTATATAATTATATATTATATATAATATTATATAATATTAATATATATTATATAAATTATATTATAATATTATATATTATTAATATATAATATTATATTATATATAATATATTATTATATAATATAATATTAAATATTATATATATTATAATATTATATATTAAATATTAATAATATATATTTATATAATATTATAATTTAATATTAATAAATATTATATTATATAATTATATATAATTATAATATATATTAATAATTAATATAATATTATATATTATATAAATATTATATTATATAATTATAATATTATATAATTATAATATATAATATAATATAATATTTATAATATATATTATTATTAATATATATATAATATATATTAAATAAATTATATTATATTAATATTATTATATATTATATATTATATAAATAATTATTATAATATTATAAATATAATTTATATAATATAATTTATATTATATATTAATAATATATTAATTATTTATATAATATTATATTATAATATTATATTATATAATTATTATTATAATATATTATATTAATATAATTATATAATAATAATTAATATAATTATAATATAATAATTAATTAATTATATAAATATATATATAATTTATAATAAATATAAATTATTAATATATATTATAATATTAATATATAATAATATATACTAATATAAATATATATAATATTATATTATATAATATTAATATATTATATATTAATATAATTAATATATAATATAATATAATATTATAAAATATTATAATATATTATTATATATAATATTATATTATAATATATTATATTAATAATATATATATTAATAATAATAATATTTATATATATTATAATATAATATAAATATATATATTATTATAATATATAATATATATAATATTATATTATATATATAATATAATTTATAATATATATATATAAATAATTATATAATATAATATATAATATATATAATAAATATTAATATAATATATTAATTATATTATAAATATAATATAATATAAATATAATATTTATAACTATATATATATATAATTTATTATCAAATATATTATATATAAAATATTAATATATAATTATAATTATATATCTATTAATTATATAACATATATATATATATATTTATATAATTATATACATATATAATATTAATATTTATATATATATATTATAAGTTATAAATATATTATATATTATATTAATACACTATTATATAAATTAATTATATAATTATACAATATATATATATATATCTAATATTTATATAAATATATTATAATATATTTATTTATATATTAATAAATAAATTATTTAAATATTATATAATATATCTATATATTAATATTATAATATATTTATATATAAATATATTATATAATAATTATATATTATATATTAATAAATGTTAATATTATCTATTATAAATATATTATATTATATATAATATTATATTAATATATATTTATAAATATTATATTTTAGTTATATTAATATTATTATATTATTGTAATAGTTACATATGATATATATTATTAATTAGTATATTTATAATATATATTATTTATATACTTTAAATTATATTATAATAATTTTATAATATATTATATATAATAAAATATACTTAATTTATATTATTAAAATAATATTAATTTAATATATATATATTTACTCATATAATGTAAATTATATTATAATATAATACATCATAATTATTACATTATCTATAAATTCATAATCTTAATTATTTATGTACTATATATTATATCTCACATATTACATTTCATTATTTTATTCATCAATAATCATCAGATATGATTAACTATTATAATATATATATATGAATTTTATGATATATTTAAAATCAGATAAGACAATAACTTAATATATAATACTATTTCTATTTATTACATCATATTCATATTGCTACTTACATTACATATGTTTATGTGCAACTAATTTAAACTGCTATACTCACTACATTATTTTTTACTGTACTATTTATGATTAATTTATTATTTTACAAACATTATTATTCTACTTGCCATACGCACCATTTACTATTCTCACTATACAATATCAATGATACTGGTTATTTCTCCATTTCGTCTATCTTTAACCCTTATATATATCTGCATTATCCTTTTTTTAATATATCCATCTATAATCCATTGCACACATGTTCTCAATTATATCGTCTATTAAATATTTCTTAAATATATTATTGTTTATATATTTTATATCATACAGCTAAAGAATCTATCTAATATAGTCTAATGCATTCCATCTATAAAATAATTATTTCTACTATTATGATTATATATTATTATGATTCATATCACTAACCAAATAATATAATATTATATATCACAATCTTACTATCCACACTCCTTATTTTATATAATAGAAATTATCCATATTTTTTTTCCCACAATACTTATATTGATTATAACAATTATTATTCATTCAACACAATTTCGAAGCGGCACAGACTAATTACTAACACATTATACATAATATCACATATACATTACATCTTCTTTACACTTCTTTACATTTCATTTTTTATTCTAAAAGGTTATTAGTCTATATAACACTATAATGATAACTATATAATTAGTACCTTCTCCTAATATTTAGACTATCACAATAGTATTCATTATTTCACTATATTATCTGAATAGAATATTATATGAAATTATATTCCACTCATAATAGTATTTACTTTATATATTATATAAAAAACAATAATAATTATCCATATTTAGTTCTTAAAAATATTTTCATTAACCCATTAATTACCTTTTTTGTCTTTATTTATCTATCTATTTTCAATATTTCCATACCATTTAATAACAACGTCATTAACATTTTTTCTTTTAATCAGTCATCCTCACTATCCACTTATACACTTACATCACCACAGGAGTGGGCACATAATGTGTTAAACTTTTAATTATTACATCTTTATGAAAATACCATAATGAAATTTTACATACATAAGACTATTTGGTTCTACACATCACAGTATTCTCTAACATTTTCACAAAATCAAGTTAATAATAACTTCATACAAAATCCATTACATTTTACATATTATTTTGATCATTTTTTACAATTCAACTTTGTTTCTATTATACACCTAAAATAATACTGTTCTCCTGCATGTTTCTTTTGCATTGCTTATTATCATTCTTTGACTTTAATTTTATTTATATCTAACACAACTACGAACTTTTTATTACTTAATATATATAGACTACGTTTATTTCTGTCGTCACATTTTTCATCATTATTTCATTAAACCTTTAAAACAAATTTAATTTTTTAGATCATTTACTTACTCTTCAATTACAACTTGTGGTGTCTCTAGTTCATCACCGTAGAATTCAATAGTAGAATAATAGAATAATAACATTTCACATATCATTTCATTAGAATGATAATTTTCACGAAAATTTTGTATGGAATGAAAACACATTACAATATATCATACGTACTGACTCTATTATAGATCACAATTCACTGATATATCAAATTTTTTCCACTCAGAATCTTCATACTTCTTTTAAATAAACATCACACATATTTTAACAGCATTCTTAACTATAAGTAAAAAAATCCTACTTTTTTTTTTTGCCTCACATCACACTTTCTACTTCTTGTTACTCATGCCCTGTTTTCATCTGTTACATGAATAAAAAAAACAAAAAAAATAAAAATCACACTTATTAATTATTTATATTTTATATAATAAAACAAATATACATTTACAACTAAAATCGATTGAACTCCACAATTTCACTCATTACATTTTCGCCACAATCATTTATTCTACATTAACTAGTTTCTTTTGATTCTCTCCAATCATCATCACCTTACCTGTCATAAAATTCTCTTTCCTCTCACCACTTTCTTTTATTCAAAATTTCCACTCTTCTCTTTCTTTTCACATTCTTCTACTTACTCCTTTCTCCTCACCATATCTTCACGCTTTCTATCAATTTTCACACACACCTTTCCTCTTTTATCCTCCCCCCCTACTTTTCTTTTTTTCCCTCTTTTCTCGCTTATCCCTCTGTCCTTCCCCCAATTTTTCCTCTCTTACACCCCCTCTTCCCTGCCTCTTCTCTCTTCTTTTCTCTCCCCCCTCCCTTCCTCCCATCTCCCTTCTACACACCCTCTCCTTTTTTAACTTCTTCTCTTTTTCCAATATACACTTCCACACTTTACACCACTCCTCTCCCTCTCCCACATCCCACTCTTTCGCTTTACCCTCCCCCCCACTCTACACCTTCCACACTCCCTTCCACTTCCCTGTCCCCTCTTTATTCACTCTCTTTAAAGATCCTCCCCCCCCTTACTTTTACATTTTCTGCGTCCTCCCTCTCCTTTCCGCCGCTTTTTTCCCCTGCCCCCTTTTTCTTTCTCCGCTCCTCTCCATTGACTTCTTTGCACCACACTCTTTTCCTCTCCCCCTCTCTTTTCACTATTCTCCATTCTCTTTTTCCCGCTCCTCCTTCGATTCCCTTCTGCTCACGCTTTTC
>JAWQFJ010005209.1:0-28510 GCA_034096865.1 Theodoxus fluviatilis
AATTAGAGAGCTTTCGGCAATGTTAAGGTTGAAATTATTCTGCTTCTGGGCTTCCCAGGAAATTAAGACGTCTTTAGATACATGAGAAACTAATTCCATGCCCGAGTAATTACAAATGTAGACCGTCCATTTCTAGGTTTAAAATCTCACTATAAAATCGAGCACCTGCATTTTGAAATGCTTTCCTCTTCCACCGCTGTTGCATATTTATTCATCTTCAGACTTGCTGTTTGCCAAACTAATTAGGGCTACGCTCGAAACGTTTCTTTCTATACTAAACATGTGATTCCAACACCTCCCAGAGATCTTTGTGATAATTATTTCTTTCCCCTTTTTGTCTTCTTCAGCATCTTCTTTAGACAATCCACCTTCTTCAGAAGATGCTGTCAAAAAAGATGCTGGCTGTAACCTCACCGCCCCCGTGATAACACTTGTGTTGGCCCTGGCTGTCGCCCTGTTCCGCCCTCAGTAGCGGTGGCAGTGGAAAATAGTTCAATCTCTCGTGGGTTTTGTTTTTTCCACCTCAACCGTTCTTGTTGACATGTTTCTGTTGACTGTTTGTGGCAAATGTTTCCAATGCGAACGCGTTATTTGCTATTTACCAAAAGTTGCTATTGAATTAATTTAATCTACTAATTTAAAAACATGAAGGGCTTAAGGAAGTGTTTATTGCTTACTAAGGACAAAACCCATATGGTAAATGTCAGAATTCCGCTACGATACACAAGTCGTTCTCTACTGAAAATGTTCTTTTCGACTGTTTTTAGCTCAAGATTTTCAAGTTTGAGCGCACGCGTTGTCTTTTATCCACAGCTGTTAAAACCATATGTTCCATAATAAAGCCAAGCACGGGACCCAAGATAAGTGTTGTGCTTTGGTATTTACATAAGGACATGTACCACAGAAATCACCAGTGAGTATTTAAATGTTATGAAATGTTTTGGGGAGACATTTGCAATCCTTAGCTATTCAACTGTGCACCTACAGGAGCTTAAATCCCGATATTGCTTCTAAAGGTGTTAAATTGTCCTCTCAAATTGCACAGTGTTGACAAAATAAATTCTAATTCAATATGCAAAGATAACAATCATCACATCTCAGTTCTACTTTTCTGTTAAAAACTGTTTTTACATCAAAATTCGTAGTTTTCAAGCGAGCTTTTGGCTTGTCTGTAACAGCAAAGAACACCAAAGCTTCGTTTTCATAAGTCGGCTTAACTATGAGGCACACGGTAGTGTCTTTTTGTTTTCGAGACCTTGCAAAGTTTTAAGGTTACTTTTTCGCAACTGTTGTTTTTTCGGATGTTTGATTGACTTTATGTCTTTTTATTCACAAATGTGAATAGCTGCGTCCTACAAACTTTCTAAAGAGTGTCTTTACAGCGTCAATGTAAAGGTGACCTACAATTTTAGTTACACATGCGTCATTGTTGAGATGCAGACAACAATATGCTGTCGAATCCTGATATAGTTATCAACATTATCGATTAAAAATATCAAAAGTGAGCAAATTTTGCGCCTTTTTTTGAAAACGCATGAACAGAGGTCAATAATATTTATTTTCATATATCATTTCTCTACACTTCATTAAACATTCAAGGCAGTTATAGTTGTTTCTGCGAAGATACAGTGTACGACATTGCTACTATGTTCAGACTCTGCCCCACCCCTCACGATGACCTTGACCTAGATGAACGTAACTGATGGACGGAGTGGCCTTGGATTGGTTTAAATGACATCGGAGACACGTCATTCTCTTCACGCAGTAGGAAAGAATTTGCATTTTAGATACATGCTGACCTTCGGTACTTGTGGCCGAGTGGCTAGCGTGCTAGGTATGTAGTCACTTGCTGCTAGTGGGTGCGGCGTTCGACAGATCTGAGGCGCGTTTCTCAGGACCAGGATACGCTAGCAAGTAAGTCACAGGCAATCCAACTGAGGCGCGTTTCTCAGGACTAGGATACGCTAGCAAGTTAGTCAGAGACAATCCAACTGAGGCGTGTTTCTCAGGACTAGGATACGCTAGCAAGTTAGTCAAAGGCAATCCAACTGAGGCGCGTTTCTCAGGACTAGGATACGCTAGCAAGTTAGTCAGAGACAATCCAACTGAGGCGCGTTTCTCAGGACTAGGATACGCTAGCAAAGTTAGTCAAAGGCAATCCAACTGAGGCGCGTTTCTCAGGACTAGGACACGCTACAAGTCAGAGACAATCCAACTGAGGCGCGTTTCTCAGGACTTGGATACGCTAGCAAAGTTAGTCACAGGCAATCCAGTCTAGGCGCCTTTCGTTCTGAAAGGTGTTTAAACCATTCGCCCGCTTGCCCGAGGTGTGTGAATAAATAATCACAGTTGCTCGTCCGACAGGCGAATTAAATAGATCAATACACAAGGCACATCGATGCTGTTTCCACCTCTCCCACTGGGAAAATTTCCGTAGAGAGGGGCCAGATTTCATGAATATTATTTAGGACGGAGTGGGCGGGGCGATTGGATTTCCGCCATAACTTGCCTTGATTTATCACGTGACTGATGTGTGACAGTTGGAAACAGAATCGAAATGTTTTATCTTATCTTCTTCTTTTTTTAAATGCAATTGCCCGTCGGAAGAGTGACTCTGCAGTTTCATGTTGCTCGTAGAACGTTGGGCAATGGGTGAGCGGGCGAGTGGTTTGAATATCTATTGGAACGAAACGTGTCTCAGTTGGATTGCATTTGACCCTCCCTGCGTTCCATTGTAGCTTTCTTCACCTCTGCTATCGTAGCAAACCAATCCCAGCATTCCCGCAGTGACCCCTGACCAAGTAGCAGAGGTCAACTTTATGTCAAGGTTGCGCAGCAGCTGGAGCATCTCAGAGGGCGCTCTAGCTGCATCACTATAGAGGGCGCCACCTGCTGTACCTAGCAACAATGAAACTGCAGCGCCCAAAGTCGCATTTGATTGGCTGATACTAAACATGGAATAAATGACAGTCACTTCATGGCTTTGCAAGGTAGACATGCTTTGAGGCGTGGAGTCTACAGCCAAGGAAGTGGCAGACGTTCCAATTGCTTTCGTATTTAAAATTAATTAATATTTTAGTGCTCTCACCACTGTGGCAGAATGAATTGTACATCATGGATTGATATCTGTAGTAAATGACAACATGTTCCTGTAACGATGTAGCAGATGACACACATTTGGGGATTTCCTTCGACCTTCTTTTATGATTGACGAAGTTTTTCTCCCTTCCATTATCAAGGATAATCGACCTTAATAGTTTTATTTACTTGTCTCTTCAACCAAGAGAGATATAACTAAACGTTAAATCCTTTTAGGGATTCATCTACTCATAACGGGCCTCTAAAACCCTATACTTTTACTGATAATGTGCTTGTGAAGTCATAAAAACAACAACAAGCTATCAAAACTCCTCGGTCTGCTCCCCTTCGAAGCATAGATGAAGCAAAGTACAACGAAACGCAGGGTGACTTTGCTAAGGCACCAGAATTCTTGCTTTTCTCCCATCTCTCCCGCCCCTGGGATTGAACCACGGCACAGCGCCTCGCTGCAAAGCCCAACGCCTTAGCATGCTGGACCATCTAAACCTAAGACGTTGGGCTTTGCAGCGAGGCGCCGTGCCGTGGTTCAATCCCAGGGGCGGGAGAGATGGGAGAAAAGTTAGAAATCATGTTGATCGAGGAAAATTGCTGCGACCCTGTCTTGTCACTTTGTCTGGTATGAATGTGTGGATGATTGTGCATGAATGCATAGGTGAACATCGATTGATGCACCTGTTGGTTAAACGTCTTTACGTGCCAACAAGAATGAAAGTTGTGATGTCTGTGGGATCTTCCCAGAAATCCATGGTGTTTAGTTTAAGGCACCAGAGTCCTGGTAAACCCACCCATACAGGCGCGTTTCGTGTCCAAAGGTGTTTCAGTGTGTTTTTCATAAATGGGTGCGAACGGCGAGCGCGTCAGTGGACCGTGTCAGCGAGGAGAAACGCTTTAGAATTCGCGAGTATCGATCGACACCTCTGAACCCAGATCGCGGGCGAAGAGTCTGTCCGATTAAGAACGGCCTTCGTGGCGGATTATTGCGACAAAATTCTAGTGGATATACAGGATGTTCTCTACTGACATTTTACTTTTGACGGGTATTTCACCCACTTCTTTCTCAATAAGCGAAACTTCTGTGGGGAGTTTAAAAATCAAAATTTGTTTTTGACATGTCTGATTCCTTTCTCGTGTAACAAAAAGGATCGAAGATGTATACGTAACCTGTTCTTTTACTTTGAGTCGATTGGATACTTGCTGCTGCACGATGCTGGCGACGCTCCTCCTCTGGTGCTCTGGGTGCCTTGCGAGTGATTGCTCGCCTCCGAGGGTGACCCTGCGCTGCCTTCTGAAGCTCAAGAGTTCGATTCCACACAATCTAAGACCTTCTGAAGCTGAAGGGTGCGATTCCACACCATCTTAGACCTTCTGAAGCTCAAGGGTGCGATTCCACACCATCTTAGACCTTCTGAAGCTCAAGAGTCCGATTCCACACCATCTTAGACCTTCTGAAGCTCAAGAGTCCGATTCCACACCATCTTAGACCTTCTTCCACCAAACTGTCTCTATCGAGCTTTCGCGGCCAACCAACTTTCCGTCTTCCATGAGCCAGTTCGCCGTAAAATAGTTGCCGTACCAAGCAACAGGCCTTTCACAAACATTATCGGTGTTGTGTGAATGAATGAATGAATGAATGAATGGATGAATGGATGAATGAATGAATTCAGGAAGTAAGGAATGAATGAATGGATGAATTAATGAATGGATGAATTAATGAATGGATGAATGGATGAATTTGTGAATGGATGAATGAATAAATGGATGAATTAAGGAATGGATGGATGAATGGGTGAATGAATGAATGAATGAATCAATGGATGAATTAATGAATGGATGAATGAATGAATGAATGAATGAATGAATGAATGAATGGATGAATGGATGGATGAATGGATGCATGAATGAATTGATGAATGAATGAAAGAATGAATGAATGAACAAATGTATGGATGGATGGATGGATGAATGAATTTTAAGCTATGTGAGGCCATTGATCAGGAAGATGACGTCAGCTGGTCAGCACATGGACAGGTCAAGTCTTGATTTCCCGCCTGTCAAAAATCGTGTTGGGAGACACGATATTATTTTTTCTCCAGTCTCACCTTGGGAATCGTTATCGTATGAACGTTATCGAATATTCTTTGTCAAAAACCTTTTTAAAGGATCACATATCGCACATCTTTGTGTTTTCAATTTATTTCTTTAAACGAGAAAAACTTACAACTTGATACAAAAAGAAAACAACAAATGCCTTAACTGTTACAACACGTGGCATCAAAAGAGACAAATGAAAACTGCAACTGTAACTTACGTACAGCGCAGGAGTTCTGTCTAGAGACCCACCCTTAGCACTAGATGGTAGTGAACTGCACTGACGTACAGCGCAGGAGTTCTGTCTAGAGACCCACCCCTAGCACTAGATGGTAGTGAACTGCACTGACGTACAGCGCAGGAGTTCTGTCTAGAGACCCACCCTTAGCACTAGATGGTAGTGAACTGCACTGACGTACAGCGCAGGAGTTCTGTCTAGAGACCCACCCTTAGCACTAGATGGTAGTGGACAGCACTGACGTACAGCGCAGGAGTTCTGTCTAGAGACCCACCCTTAGCACTAGATGGTAGTGTACTGCACTGACGTACAGCGCAGGAGTTCTGTCTAGAGACCCACCCTTAGCACTAGATGGTAGTGGACAGCACCGACGTACAGCGCAGGAGTTCTGTCTAGAGACCCTCCCTTAGCACTAGATGGAAGTGGACTGCACTGACGTAGCGAGCACGAAACACAACACACACCCTGAGTCGTAGTCTTCACTCAAAAGGGTAAGGAAGTTGCAGGTTACAACTTTCAGTAAGACAACTCATGCATTCGCATGTCAAAATAGTTAATTAAAAACGATTTTTTTTAAACGTTAGTCAAAGACAACCTGTGTACTGTATACTTTTTCCACATACAACCCTGCTAATTGGGCCTTATGAAGGCAGATAATGAAAAATGTCTTAAGAATAGAGAATGTCTTATGAAGGAATCAGTTGAGTAATTGCAATACCACATGTAATAATTCCTTTCAAAATGAGTCACTTGGATACCTGTGATGATTTTCAAATTTTGTGTCATCTTAAAGTGCACTAAACTCCTCTTAGATACCGATATTATTCTGCCATGTAAAGTGGATGTTGAGTTACGACAACTGGAATAGATTTGTACCAAACAACCTCGTCAGGAAAACGACTACTCAAGCTGTAGCTACATTTTGCATAGCAACTCTCTACGTGTGATCAAGCTACGTCAATGACCTTTGAACTATAGCTGATTCGCACAGACGTTCCTGAACTGCCAATGAAAATGAATCACACGTTTGGATGAGAGCTCACGGCGTGTTACCATAGCAACTACTTCATCGAAACGTCCGCAAGCATGACAATTCATCGAAAATTCATCGAAAAGGGCCACTGCAGCCATTTTGAGATTTAATCCAATTCAGAAAGCTGAACCAGTCCTAAGATGGTTTCAGATTTCAAATCTATCGTAACAATGTTTTTTGACTCACATGCGAAGCAAAAGTGAGTCTATGTACTGAGCCGTGTCGTCCGTCCGTCCGGGCGGGCGGGCGGGCGGGCGGGCGGGCGGGCGGGCGTCCGTAAAAAACTTAAACGTTGGATTTTTCTCGGAGACTATTAAGTCTATCAACACCAAATGTGGCATGATGGTGTATGATGACAAGGCCTCAAAAAACATACATAGTGACTTGACCTTGCTTCAAGGTCAAGGTCACAGGAGCCATAAATGTGGTCTCAAAAACAGTCATTTTTCACATTTTCCCAATTTTCTCCCACGTTATTGAGAATGGCGACCTCAGCTACAAGTGGTATATAGGTCAAAGCAAGCCCTATTTATTGATACAGTTTGGTTGACCTTGCTTCAAGGTCAAGGTCACAGGAGCTCTTCAAAGTTGGATCGTATACATATTTTGAAGTGACCTTGACCCTGAACTATAGCAAATAACTGTTTCAAACTTAATAATTATGTGGGGCACATGTTATACTTTCATCATGAGACACATTTGGTCACATATCATCAAGGTCAAGGTCACTTTGACCCTTATGAAATGTGACCAAAATGGGGTAGTGAACCACTAAAAGTGACTATATCTCATGGTAGAAAGTGCCAATAAGCACCATTGTGCTTCCTATGTCTTGAATTAAGAGCTTTGTGTTGCATGACCTTGGATGACCTTGACCTTGGGTCAAGGTCACATGTTTTTTTGGTAGGAAAAAATGTGTAAATCATTTCTTAGTGTATGATGTCATTGCTAGGTTTAGTTGTTTGACCTTGACCTTGAAGGTCACCTGAAGGTCAAGGTCATATAAAGGTCAAGGTCAAGCATGTGAGTCGTATGGGCTTTGCCCTTCTTGTTATTTTTTATTTTGTTGATTCAGAGACCTAAATTGATGATAGCTGGATTGAATAACACAGTTGTTATTAAATTTGGGTGTTGTTTTCGTGTCTGCATTCAAACTTTGAAATGTGGTCATGACACAGAAAGTAAATGCCGTCTGTCAAGATCCACACGATCGCTTTTAAAAAAACGCTCTCGCAAGCACATGCTTAAAAATTTTTTTTTTTCATTTTCAATTTTTTATTTCAATTATTACTCTGATGCGTGCACAACAGAAAAAATAATGAAAATCAACACAGTAAACAAGTAATTTGAACACAAAGTTTACACACATCCAAGAGCTCAGTTATCGTGAAACCTGCCAAATATACTATGAAAGCAATAGATGTCAAGATAATATTTCAATTATCATCCTGACATATCACAATAAACAATACTTTTGAAATATATAATAATTCACTCAATAAGCTTGGGTGATTTGACTACATGTCAGTTTCACAGCAAATAATTGCAGAAATGAGGAAAGGTACTTCAGAATGTCAAACACATTCTCTTATGATTGCAAAGCATGGGATCTTACCTGATACTCTTTGGTCGATTCTTTGGTATGAGCTGAGGCTGATCACTGGGATCCCCATGGCTGTTGCAAACTTCTTTAGCATTGCATAGTCTCCTCCAGCAGTATGACTGAAGAGCAGCATTCTCTTGTTGACTTCATAAGTTCCATCGTCAGAATGATCTCGGGGAGATGACATGACGGAAACTTCTACTTTGCAAGTCCTGCACATCTTGACCAAGCGGCTTGCGAACCCCATGTGTCCTTCCTCACAAACTTCGATGACAAATCCCTCAGAGTCAGAGCCACATTCCGAGCAAACATCGGCTTCAGACATTGTCAGTTTATCCACATTTTCAATCACCCAGACCTGCTTCGTAGCTTCCGGATCATCCTTTCTACTAACTTCAAGCTTCCTCCGAGACGCCGAGATGGATGCCAGAGCAAGATCTGGTGCCCATGAAGTGGACTGCGGCTATTCTAACGTGGGAGATTGCCGAATGGGGCTTGAACTCGGTGATCGAGGAGACGGAGATACCGGAGCGGCGTGCTTTTTCTTCCCGATCTGTCTCTCTTTTCTAGCCTTAGCAAGATGCCTCTGCTGGCGTTTTGGCCGAGGCATTTGGAAACTATTTCGAAGCAACAAAATGACAATCAGACCAAAGTACAGCTTACTGGATCACATCAGAGCGCGTTAGTGGAGTTCGATCAAAACAATGGCGCAGCCATGTTGTTTACGTGGCGCGGGGAGTTGTGGGATAGCTTTTCGCGCCAAACACTCCATCCTGACGCTCTGAATGGACAAGCAGACTAGGTCACTCGTCATGAGCTATAATTAGCAACAAACGCCTGTTACAAACTACAGGTTTGCAAAGAATCGGAGAGGATGAGACGAGTTGTGTCCCTTGGAAATGAATCTCGTAAAGCAGACGTTTTCAACAGTACCAAATGTTAGGGCTTTCTGCGGCGGTAACTAAGCGTTCCAAGTCATCAAATATTGGCCTAAATCGTAGCACAAGTGTAAAAAAGTGTTTTTTTGCAATGCCTGTGTGTAAAAAACTATTTTTTTCTACCCTTTGGAAAGGTGCAATGAGCTTGAGAATCATATGGGTGAATTGTAGAGGGTTTGAGCGACCTTAAATTGACAAAAACTCAAAATCGACTGGTGACACCCAAATTGCCCTGGAAACCTGAGGTGTGTTCCCTTAAGTCTATCAACACCAAATGTGGCATGATGGTGTATGATGACAAGGCCTCAAAAAACATACACAGTGACTTGACCTTGCTTCAAGGCCAAGGTCACAGGAGCCATAAATGTGGTCTCAAAAACAGTCATTTTTCACATTTTCCCAATTTTCTCCCACGTTATTGAAAATGGCGACCTTAGCTACAAGTGGTATATAGGTCAAAGCAAGCCCTATCTTTTGATACCAGTTTATTTTACCTTGCTTCAAGGTCAAGGTCACAGGAGCTCTTCAAAGTTGGATTGTATACATATTTTGAAGTGACCTTGACCCTGAACTATGGAAGATAACTGTTTCAAACGTAATAATTATGTGGGGCACATGTTATACTTTCATCATGAGACACATTTGTTCACATATCAAGGTCAAGGTCACTTTGACCCTTATGAAATGTGACCAAAATGGGGTAGTGAACCACTAAAAGTGACTATATCTCATGGTAGAAAGTGCCAATAAGCACCATTGTGCTTCCTATGTCTTGAATTAAGAGCTTTGTGTTGCATGACCTTGGATGACCTTGACCTTGGGTCAAGGTCACATGTATTTTGGTAGGAAAAATGTGTAAAGCATTTCTTTGTGTATGATGTCATTGGTAGGTTTAGTTGTTTGACCTTGACCCTGAAGGTCACCTGAAGGTCAACGTCATATAAAGGTCAAGGTCAAGCATGTGAGTCGTATGGGCATTGCTCTTCTTGTTAAATACGTTCTTAGATAAGCATTGCAGTTTCAGTGAGGAAAAACCTTTGATTGCGCAACACCCCACCCTCCCTCATATCGCTGTTGTTGTGCTCGCGGACGTTTTGATGAAGTAGTTGCTATGGTAACACACCGTGGGCTCTTATACAAACGTGTGATTCATTTTCATTGGCAGTTGAGGAATGTCTGTGCGAATCAGCTCTAGGTCAAAGGTCATTGACGGAGCTTAATCACACGTAGAGAGTTGCTATGCAAAATGTAGCTGCAACGAGTAGTCGTTTTCCTGACGAGGTTGTTTGGTACAAATCTATTCCAGTTGTCGTAACTCAACATCCACTTTACATGGCAGAATAATATCGGTATCTAAGAGGTGTTTAGTGCACTTTAAGATGACACAAAATTTGAAAATCATTACAGGTATCCAAGTGACTCATTTTGAAAGGAATTATTACATGTGGTATTGCAATTACTCAACTGATTCCTTCATAAGACATTCTCTATTCTTAAGACATTTTTCATTATCTGCCTTCATAAGGCCCAATTAGCAGGGTTGTATGTGGAAAAAGTATACAGTACACAGGTTTTCTTTGACTAACGTATAAAAAAATCGTTTTTAATTAACTATTTTGAAATGCGAATGCATGAGTTGTCTTACTGAAAGTTGTAACCTGCAACTTCCTTACCCTTTTGAGTGAAGACTACGACTCAGGGTGTGTGTTGTGTTTCGTGCTCGCTACGTCAGTGCTGTCCACTACCATCTAGTGCTAAGGGTGGGTCTCTAGACAGAACTCCTGCGCTGTACGTCAGTGCAGTCCACTACCATCTAGTGCTAAGGGTGGGTCTCTAGACAGAACTCCTGCGCTGTACGTCAGTGCTGTCCACTACCATCTAGTGCTAAGGGTGGGTCTCTAGACAAAACTCCTGCGCTGTACGTCAGTGCTGTCCACTACCATCTAGTGCTAAGGGTGGGTCTCTAGACAGAACTTCTGCGCTGTACGTCAGTGCTGTCCACTACCATCTAGTGCTAAGGGTGGGTCTCTAGACAGAACTCCTGCGCTGTACGTCAGTGCAGTCCACTACCATCTAGTGCTAAGGGTGGGTCTCTAGACAGAACTCCTGCGCTGTACGTCAGTGCTGTCCACTACCATCTAGTGCTAAGGGTGGGTCTCTAGACAAAACTCCTGCGCTGTACGTCAGTGCTGTCCACTACCATCTAGTGCTAAGGGTGGGTCTCTAGACAGAACTTCTGCGCTGTACGTCAGTGCTGTCCACTACCATCTAGTGCTAAGGGTGGGTCTCTAGACAGAACTCCTGCGCTGTACGTCAGTGCTGTCCACTACCATCTAGTGCTAAGGGTGGGTCTCTAGACAGAACTTCTGCGCTGTACGTCAGTGCTGTCCACTACCATCTAGTGCTAAGGGTGGGTCTCTAGACAGAACTCCTGCGCTGTACGTCAGTGCAGTTCACTACCATCTAGTGCTAAGGGTGGGTCTCTAGACAAAACTCCTGCGCTGTACTTCAGTGCAGTCCACTACCATCTAGTGCTAAGGGTGGGTCTCTAGACAAAACTCCTGCGCTGTACGTCAGTGCAGTACACTACCATCTAGTGCTAAGGGTGGGTCTCTAGACAGAACTCCTGCGCTGTACGTCAGTGCTGTCCACTACCATCTAGTGCTAAGGGTGGGTCTCTAGACAAAACTCCTGCGCTGTACGTCAGTGCTGTCCACTACCATCTAGTGCTAAGGGTGGGTCTCTAGACAGAACTTCTGCGCTGTACGTCAGTGCTGTCCACTACCATCTAGTGCTAAGGGTGGGTCTCTAGACAGAACTCCTGCGCTGTACGTCAGTGCTGTCCACTACCATCTAGTGCTAAGGGTGGGTCTCTAGACAGAACTTCTGCGCTGTACGTCAGTGCTGTCCACTACCATCTAGTGCTAAGGGTGGGTCTCTAGACAGAACTCCTGCGCTGTACGTCAGTGCAGTTCACTACCATCTAGTGCTAAGGGTGGGTCTCTAGACAAAACTCCTGCGCTGTACTTCAGTGCAGTCCACTACCATCTAGTGCTAAGGGTGGGTCTCTAGACAAAACTCCTGCGCTGTACGTCAGTGCAGTACACTACCATCTAGTGCTAAGGGTGGGTCTCTAGACAGAACTCCTGCGCTGTACGTCAGTGCAGTTCACTACCATCTAGTGCTAAGGGTGGGTCTCTAGACAGAACTCCTGCGCTGTACGTCAGTGCAGTACACTACCATCTAGTGCTAAGGGTGGGTCTCTAGACAAAACTCCTGCGCTGTACGTCAGTGCAGTTCACTACCATCTAGTGCTAAGGGTGGGTCTCTAGACAGAACTCCGCGCTTTACGTCAGTGCAGTTCACTACCATCTAGTGCTAAGGGTGGGTCTCTAGACAGAACTCCTGCGCTTTACGTCAGTGCAGTTCACTACCATCTAGTGCTAAGGGTGGGTCTCTAGACAGAACTCCTGCGCTTTACGTCAGTGCAGTTCACTACCATCTAGTGCTAAGGGTGGGTCTCTAGACAGAACTCCTGCGCTTTACGTCAGTGCAGTTCACTACCATCTAGTGCTAAGGGTGGGTCTCTAGACAGAACTCCTGCGCTTTACGTCAGTGCAGTTCACTACCATCTAGTGCTAAGGGTGGGTCTCTAGACAGAACTCCTGCGCTTTACGTCAGTGCAGTTCACTACCATCTAGTGCTAAGGGTGGGTCTCTAGACAGAACTCCTGCGCTTTACGTCAGTGCAGTTCACTACCATCTAGTGCTAAGGGTGGGTCTCTAGACAGAACTCCTGCGCTTTACGTCAGTGCAGTTCACTACCATCTAGTGCTAAGGGTGGGTCTCTAGACAGAACTCCTGCGCTTTACGTCAGTGCAGTTCACTACCATCTAGTGCTAAGGGTGGGTCTCTAGACAAAACTCCTGCGCTGTACGTCAGTGCAGTTCACTACCATCTAGTGCTAAGGGTGGGTCTCTAGACAGAACTCCTGCGCTTTACGTCAACGCAGTTCACTACCATCTAGTGCTAAGGGTGGGTCTCTAGGCAAAACTCCTGCGCTGTACGTCAGTGCAGTTCACTACCATCTAGTGCTAAGGGAGGGTCTCTAGACAGAACTCCTGCGCTGTACGTCAGTGCAGTCCACTACCATCTAGTGCTAAGGGTGGGTCTCTAGACAGAACTCCTGCGCTGTACGTCAGTGCAGTACACTACCATCTAGTGCTAAGGGTGGGTCTCTAGACAGAACTCCTGCGCTGTACGTCAGTGCAGTCCACTACCATCTATTGCTAAGGGTGGGTCTCTAGACAGAACCCCTGCGCTGTACGTCAGTGCAGTACACTACCATCTAGTGCTAAGGGTGGGTCTCTAGACAAAACTCCTGCGCTGTACGTCAGTGCAGTTCACTACCATCTAGTGCTAAGGGTGGGTCTCTAGACAGAACTCCTGCGCTGTACGTCAGTGCAGTACACTACCATCTAGTGCTAAGGGTGGGTCTCTAGACAGAACTCCTGCGCTGTACGTCAGTGCAGTACACTACCATCTAGTGCTAAGGGTGGGTCTCTAGACAAAACTCCTGCGCTGTACGTCAGTGCAGTACACTACCATCTAGTGCTAAGGGTGGGTCTCTAGACAAAACTCCTGCGCTGTACGCAAGTTATGGTTGCAGTTTTCATTTGTCTCTTTTGATGCCACGTGTTGTAACAGTTAAGGCATTTGTTGTTTTTCTTTTTGTATCAAGTTGTAAGTTTTTCTCGTTTAAAGAAATAAATTGAAAACACAAAGATGTGCGTTATGTGACCCTTTAAAAAGTTTTTGACAAAGAATATTCGATAACGTTCATACGATAGCGATTCCCAAGGTGAGACTAGAGAAAAAAGAACATCGTGTCTCCCAACACGGTTTTTGACAGGCGGGAAATCAAGACTGGACCTGTCCATGTGCTGACTAGCTGACGTCATCTTCCTGATCAATGGCCTCACATAGTTAAAACTTCATTCATCCATCCATCCATTTGTTCATTCATTCATTCATTCATTCATTCATTCATTCATTCATTCATTCATTCATTCATTCATCAATTCATTCGTCCATCCATTCATCCATCCATTCATCCATTCATTCATTCATTCATTCATCCATTCATTAATTCATCCATCCATTCATTCATTTATTCATTCTTTCATTCATTCATCCATTCATCCATCCATTCCTTAATTCATCCATTTATTCATTCATCCATTCACAAATATATCCATTCATCCATTCATTAATTCATCCATTCATTAATTCATCCATTCATTCATTCCTTACTTCCTGAATTCATTAATTCATCCATTTATCCATTCATCTATTCATCCATTCATTCATTCATTCATTCATCCATCCATTCATTCATTCATTCATTCATTCACACAACATCGATAATGTTTGTGAAAGGCCTGTTGCTTGGTACGGCAACTATTCTACGGCGAACTGGCTCATGGAAGACGGAAAGTTGGTCGGCCGCGCAAGCTCGATAGAGACAGTTTGGTGGAAGAAGGTCTAAGATGGTGTGGAATCGGACCCTTGAGCTTCAGAAGGTCTAAGATGGTGTGGAATCGCACCCTTGAGCTTCAGAAGGTCTAAGATGGTGTGGAATCGCACCCTTGAGCTTCAGAAGGCAGCGCAGGGTCATCCTCGGAGGCGAGCAATCACTCGCAAGGCACCCAGAGCACCAGAGAGGAGCGTCGCCAGCATCGTGCAGCAGCGTGTGAGAGGCGACACAGAGTGGCGACACAGAGTGGCGGTAGGACACAGAGCGGCGGTAGGACACAGAGCGGCGGTAGGACACAGAGCGGAGGTAGGACACAGAGCGACGGTGGGTCACAGAGCGGCGGTAGGACACAGAGCGGCGGTAGGACACAGAGCGGCGGTAGGACACAGAGCGGCGACACAGAGCGGCGGTAGGACACAGGGCGGCGGTAGGACACAGAGCGGCGGTAGGACACAGAGCGGCGGTAGGACACAGAGCGGCGGTAGGACGCAGAGCGACGGTAGGACACAGAGCGGCGGTAGGACACAGAGCAGCGGTAGGACACAGAGCGGCGGTAGGACACAGAGCGGCGGCAGCCCTTGTGACAGTCACGGACTTCCAGTGTCCCGCCTGCTCTAAACTCTGCCGCTCCAGGCTGGGTCTGCAGAGCCATCAAAGGTCACATAGGGATGAAAGCGGAACCGGTCATCCTTGATGAAAGGATGAAGGAGGAGGAGAAGGATCATAGGGAAGAGGAGAAGCATTGGGAATAGAAAAAAGGGCAGTGAGAGGAGGAGGTTCATAGGAAGGAGGAGTAGGAGCATAGGGAGGAGGAGGAGCATAGGGAAGAGAAGGATAATTGGGAGAAGGAGGAGCTGTGAGAGGAGAAGGAGCATGGGGAGGAGGAGGAGCATTGGGAGGAGGAGGAGCTGTGAGAGGAGGAGAAGCTGTGAAAAACGGCGGGGCATAGGGAGGAGGAGGAGCATTGGAATTAGAAGGAACATAGGGAGGAGTGGGAGCATAGAAAGTAGAAGGAGCATAGGGAGAAGGAAGAGCATATGGAGGTGGAGGAACATAGGGAGAAAAAGGAGCATAGGGAGGAGAAGGAACATAAGAAGGAGGAAGAGCAGTGAGAGAAGGAGGATCATGGATAGGAGAAGGAGCATTGGGAGGAGGAGGAGCTGTGAGAGGAGAAGGAGGATCATTGGAAGGAGGAGGAGCATATCGAGAAGGAGGAGCATATGGAGGAGGAGTATGGGGAGGAGGAGAAGCGTTAAGAGGAGGAGGAGCACAGGGAGGAGAAGGAGCAGTGAGAGGAGCAAGATCATAGGGAGAAGGAGCATAGGGACATGAGGAGGTAGGAGGAGACATAGGGAGGAGGCATAGGAGGGACATAGGGAGGAGGAGGGAGCATAGGAGGAGGAGGGAGCATAGGGAGGAGAGGGACATAGAGAGGAGGAGCATAGGGAGGAGGAGGGACATAGGAGAGAGGAGGGACATAAGGGAGGAGAAGCATAGGGAGGAGGAGGAGCATAGAGAGGAGGAGGAGCATAGGGAGGAGGAGGGACATAGGGAGGAGGAGGGACATAGAGAGGAGGAGGGACATAGGGAGGAGGAGGGACATAGGGAGGAGGAGGGACATAGGGAGGAGGAGGGACATAGGAAGAAGGAGGGACATAGGGAGGAGGAGGGACATAGAGAGGAGGAGGGACATAGGAAGAAGGAGGGACATAGAGGAGGAGGACATAGAGGAGGAGGACATAGAGGAGGAGGACATAGAGAGGAGGAGGGACATAGGGGAGGAGGAGGGACATAGGGAGGAGGAGGGACATAGGGAGGAGGAGGGACATAGGGAGGAGGAGGGACATAGGGAGGAGGAGGAGCATAGGGAGGAGGAGGGACATAGAGAGGAGGAGGGACATAGGGAGGAGGAGGGACATAGAGAGGAGGAGGGACATAGAGAGGAGGAGGGACATAGTGAGGAGGAGGGACATAGTGAGGAGGAGGGACATAGGGAGGAGGAGGGACATAGAGAGGAGGAGGGACATAGAGAGGAGGAGGGACATAGACAGGAGGAGGGACATAGGGAGGAGGAGGGACATAGAGGAGGAGGGACATAGGGAGGGAGGAGGGACATAGGAGGAGGTACGGAGAGGAGCATAGGGAGGTGAGGGACATAGAGGAGGAAGGGACATAGGGAGAGTAGGGACCATAGAGAGGAGGAGGACATAGAGAGAGGAGGATGGACCTCTAGTAGGAGGAGGACATAGAGGAGGAGGATGGGACTGGATGAGTTGACATAGGAGGTAGGACATAGAGAGGGGACATAGGGAGAGGAGGTAGGGACATGATAAGAGGAGGAGGACAATAGACAGGAGGAGGGACATAGACAGGAGGAGGGACATATGGAGGAGGACGGACATAGACAGATGTAGGACATAAGGAGAGGAATGGCATGATGGAGGAGGGACATAGATAGGAGAGATGTAGTACATAGGATGGAGAGGGACATAGGAGGAGGAGGGACTAGATAGGAGGCATAAAGGAGGAGGACATAGAGAGGAGGAGGACATAAGGAGGATGTAGGTGACATCGGTGAAGGAGGAGGGCATAGGAGGAGAGGACAGAGGAGGATGTCCATAAGGAGGAGAGGACATAGGGGAGGAGGACATAGACAGGGGAGGGACATAGAGAGGAGGAGGACATAGAGAGGAGGAGGGACATAGGGAGGAGGAGGAACATAGATAGGAGGAGGCACATAAGGAGGAGGAGGTGCATAGGGTGGAGGAGAAGCATAGGGAAGAGGAGGAACATAGGGTGGAGGAGGGACATAGGGAGGAGGAGGGACATAAGGGAGGAGGAGGGACGCTGGGGAGAGGGCATAGGGAGGAGGAGCATAGGAGAGGAGAGAGGGACATAGGAGGAGGAGGGACATAGGGAGGAAGGGACATAGGAGGAGGAGGACATAGTGGAAGAGCGACTAGAGAGGAGGACATAGGGGAGGAGGGACGTAGGTAGGAGAGGGACATAGAGAGGAGGATGGACATAGGAGGGGAGGTATGGAGGGACATAGGAGAGAGGGACCTAGGAGGAGGACAGACAGGGAGGAGGAGGACAAGGAGAGGAGGGACTAGTAGGGAGGAGGGACATAGGAGGAGGAGGGACATAGAGAGGAGGAGGGACATAGGGAGGAGGAGGGACATAGAGAGGAGGAGGGACATAGGAGGAGGAGGGACATAGAGAGGAGGAGGGACATAGAGAGGAGGAGGGACATAGGGAGGAGGAGGGACATAGGAGGAGGAGGGACATAGAGAGGAGGAGGGACATAGGGAGGAGGAGGGACATAGGGAGGAGGAGGGACATAGAGAGGAGGAGGGACATAGGGAGGAGGAGGGACATAGGGAGGAGGAGGGACATAGAGAGGAGGAGGGACATAGGGAGGAGGAGGGACATAGAGAGGAGGAGGGACATAGAGAGGAGGAGGGACATAGGGAGGAGGAGGGACATAGGGAGGAGGAGGGACATAGGGAGGAGGAGGGACATAGAGAGGAGGAGGGACATAGGGAGGAGGAGGGACATAGAGAGGAGGAGGGACATAGAGAGGAGGAGGGACATAGAGAGGAGGAGGGACATAGGGAGGAGGAGGGACATAGAGAGGAGGAGGGACATAGAGAGGAGGAGGGACATAGAGAGGAGGAGGGACATAGAGAGGAGGAGGGACATAGGGAGGAGGAGGGACATAGAGAGGAGGAGGGACATAGAGAGGAGGAGGGACATAGAGAGGAGGAGGGACATAGAGAGGAGGAGGGACATAGAGAGGAGGAGGGACATAGAGAGGAGGAGGGACATAGAGAGGAGGAGGGACATAGAGAGGAGGAGGGACATAGGGAGGAGGAGGGACATAGGGAGGAGGAGGGACATAGAGAGGAGGAGGGACATAGAGAGGAGGAGGGACATAGGGAGGAGGAGGGACATAGAGAGGAGGAGGGACATAGAGAGGAGGAGGGACATAGGGAGGAGGAGGGACATAGGGAGGAGGAGGGACATAGGGAGGAGGAGGGACATAGAGAGGAGGAGGGACATAGGGAGGAGGAGGGACATAGAGAGGAGGAGGGACATAGAGAGGAGGAGGGACATAGAGAGGAGGAGGGACATAGAGAGGAGGAGGGACATAGGGAGGAGGAGGGACATAGAGAGGAGGAGGGACATAGAGAGGAGGAGGGACATAGGGAGGAGGAGGGACATAGAGAGGAGGAGGGACATAGAGAGGAGGAGGGACATAGAGAGGAGGAGGGACATAGAGAGGAGGAGGGACATAGAGAGGAGGAGGGACATAGAGAGGAGGAGGGACATAGAGAGGAGGAGGGACATAGAGAGGAGGAGGGACATAGAGAGGAGGAGGGACATAGAGAGGAGGAGGGACATAGAGAGGAGGAGGGACATAGAGAGGAGGAGGGACATAGAGAGGAGGAGGGACATAGAGAGGAGGAGGGACATAGAGAGGAGGAGGGACATAGAGAGGAGGAGGGACATAGAGAGGAGGAGGGACATAGAGAGGAGGAGGGACATAGGGAGGAGGAGGGACATAGAGAGGAGGAGGGACATAGAGAGGAGGAGGGACATAGGGAGGAGGAGGGACATAGAGAGGAGGAGGGACATAGAGAGGAGGAGGGACATAGGGAGGAGGAGGGACATAGAGAGGAGGAGGGACATAGAGAGGAGGAGGGACATAGAGAGGAGGAGGGACATAGAGAGGAGGAGGGACATAGAGAGGAGGAGGGACATAGAGAGGAGGAGGGACATAGAGAGGAGGAGGGACATAGGGAGGAGGAGGGACATAGAGAGGAGGAGGGACATAGAGAGGAGGAGGGACATAGAGAGGAGGAGGGACATAGGGAGGAGGAGGGACATAGAGAGGAGGAGGGACATAGAGAGGAGGAGGGACATAGAGAGGAGGAGGGACATAGAGAGGAGGAGGGACATAGAGAGGAGGAGGGACATAGAGAGGAGGAGGGACATAGAGAGGAGGAGGGACATAGAGAGGAGGAGGGACATAGAGAGGAGGAGGGACATAGAGAGGAGGAGGGACATAGAGAGGAGGAGGGACATAGAGAGGAGGAGGGACATAGGGAGGAGGAGGGACATAGAGAGGAGGAGGGACATAGAGAGGAGGAGGGACATAGAGAGGAGGAGGGACATAGAGAGGAGGAGGGACATAGAGAGGAGGAGGGACATAGAGAGGAGGAGGGACATAGGAGGAGGAGGGACATAGGGAGGAGGAGGGACATAGAGAGGAGGAGGGACATAGAGAGGAGGAGGGACATAGAGAGGAGGAGGGACATAGGGAGGAGGAGGGACATAGAGAGGAGGAGGGACATAGAGAGGAGGAGGGACATAGAGAGGAGGAGGGACATAGAGAGGAGGAGGGACATAGAGAGGAGGAGGGACATAGAGAGGAGGAGGGACATAGGGAGGAGGAGGGACATAGAGAGGAGGAGGGACATAGAGAGGAGGAGGGACATAGGGAGGAGGAGGGACATAGGGAGGAGGAGGGACATAGAGAGGAGGAGGGACATAGGGAGGAGGAGGGACATAGAGAGGAGGAGGGACATAGAGAGGAGGAGGGACATAGGGAGGAGGAGGGACATAGAGAGGAGGAGGGACATAGAGAGGAGGAGGGACATAGAGAGGAGGAGGGACATAGAGAGGAGGAGGGACATAGAGAGGAGGAGGGACATAGAGAGGAGGAGGGACATAGAGAGGAGGAGGGACATAGAGAGGAGGAGGGACATAGAGAGGAGGAGGGACATAGAGAGGAGGAGGGACATAGAGAGGAGGAGGGACATAGAGAGGAGGAGGGACATAGGGAGGAGGAGGGACATAGAGAGGAGGAGGGACATAGAGAGGAGGAGGGACATAGGGAGGAGGAGGGACATAGAGAGGAGGAGGGACATAGGGAGGAGGAGGGACATAGGGAGGAGGAGGGACATAGAGAGGAGGAGGGACATAGAGAGGAGGAGGGACATAGAGAGGAGGAGGGACATAGAGAGGAGGAGGGACATAGAGAGGAGGAGGGACATAGAGAGGAGGAGGGACATAGGGAGGAGGAGGGACATAGAGAGGAGGAGGGACATAGGAGGAGGAGGGACATAGAGAGGAGGAGGGACATAGAGAGGAGGAGGGACATAGAGAGGAGGAGGGACATAGAGAGGAGGAGGGACATAGGGAGGAGGAGGGACATAGAGAGGAGGAGGGACATAGAGAGGAGGAGGGACATAGAGAGGAGGAGGGACATAGAGAGGAGGAGGGACATAGAGAGGAGGAGGGACATAGAGAGGAGGAGGGACATAGAGAGGAGGAGGGACATAGAGAGGAGGAGGGACATAGAGAGGAGGAGGGACATAGAGAGGAGGAGGGACATAGGGAGGAGGAGGGACATAGAGAGGAGGAGGGACATAGGGAGGAGGAGGGACATAGGGAGGAGGAGGGACATAGAGAGGAGGAGGGACATAAGGGAGGAGGAGGGACATAGGGAGGAGGAGGGACATAGGGAGGAGGAGGGACATAGGGAGGAGGAGGGACATAGAGAGGAGGAGGGACATAGAGAGGAGGAGGGACATAGAGAGGAGGAGGGACATAGAGAGGAGGAGGGACATAGAGAGGAGGAGGGACATAGGGAGGAGGAGGGACATAGAGAGGAGGAGGGACATAGAGAGGAGGAGGGACATAGAGAGGAGGAGGGACATAGGGAGGAGGAGGGACATAGAGAGGAGGAGGGACATAGAGAGGAGGAGGGACATAGGGAGGAGGAGGGACATAGAGAGGAGGAGGGACATAGAGAGGAGGAGGGACATAGAGAGGAGGAGGGACATAGGAGGAGGAGGGACATAAAGAGGAGGAGGGACATAGGGAGGAGGAGGGACATAGATAGGAGGAGGAGGGACATAGAGAGGAGGAGGGACATAGAGAGGAGGAGGGACATAGGGAGGAGGAGGGACATAGAGAGGAGGAGGGACATAGAGAGGAGGAGGGACATAGAGAGGAGGAGGGACATAGAGAGGAGGAGGGACATAGAGAGGAGGAGGGACATAGAGAGGAGGAGGGACATAGAGAGGAGGAGGGACATAGAGAGGAGGAGGGACATAGGGAGGAGGAGGGACATAGAGAGGAGGAGGGACATAGAGAGGAGGAGGGACATAGAGAGGAGGAGGGACATAGAGAGGAGGAGGGACATAGGGAGGAGGAGGGACATAGAGAGGAGGAGGGACATAGGGAGGAGGAGGGACATAGAGAGGAGGAGGGACATAGAGAGGAGGAGGGACATAGAGAGGAGGAGGGACATAGAGAGGAGGAGGGACATAGAGAGGAGGAGGGACATAGGGAGGAGGAGGGACATAGAGAGGAGGAGGGACATAGAGAGGAGGAGGGACATAGAGAGGAGGAGGGACATAGAGAGGAGGAGGGACATAGGGAGGAGGAGGGACATAGAGAGGAGGAGGGACATAGAGAGGAGGAGGGACATAGGGAGGAGGAGGGACATAGAGAGGAGGAGGGACATAGAGAGGAGGAGGGACATAGAGAGGAGGAGGGACATAGGGAGGAGGAGGGACATAGAGAGGAGGAGGGACATAGAGAGGAGGAGGGACATAGGAGGAGGAGGGACATAGAGAGGAGGAGGGACATAGAGAGGAGGAGGGACATAGGGAGGAGGAGGGACATAGAGAGGAGGAGGGACATAGAGAGGAGGAGGGACATAGAGAGGAGGAGGGACATAGGGAGGAGGAGGGACATAGGGAGGAGGAGGGACATAGAGAGGAGGAGGGACATAGAGAGGAGGAGGGACATAGGGAGGAGGAGGGACATAGGAGGAGGAGGGACATAGAGAGGAGGAGGGACATAGGGAGGAGGAGGGACATAGGGAGGAGGAGGGACATAGGGAGGAGGAGGGACATAGGGAGGAGGAGGGACATAGGGAGGAGGAGGAGCATAGGGAGGAGGAGGGACATAGGGAGGAGGAGGGACATAGGGAGGAGGAGGGACATAGGGAGGAGGAGGGACATAGGGAGGAGGAGGAACATAGGGAGGAGGAGGAGCTGTGAGAAGAGGAGAATGATAGGGTGGAGGAGAAGTATAGGGAGGAGGAGGAGCATAGGGAGGAGGAGGAGCATAGGGAGGAGGAGGAGCATAGGGAGGAGGACAAGCATAAGGAGCAGGAGAAGCAGTGAGAGAAGGAGGGACATAGGAAGTTGAAGGAGCATAGAGAGGAGGAGAAGCATAGGGAGGAGGAGGAGCATAGGGAGGAGGAGCATAGGGAGAAGGTGGAGCATAGGGAGAAGAAGGAGCATATGGAGGAGGAGGAGCATAGGGAAGATGAGGAGCATATGGAGGAGGAGGAGCATATGGAGGAGGAGGAGCAAATGGAGGAGGGGGAGCAGTGAGAGGAGGAGGATCATAGTCAGGAGGAGGAGCATAGGGAGAAGGAGGAGCATAGGGAGGAGAAGGAGCATATGGAGGAGGAGGAGCATAGGGAAGAGGAGGAGCATATGGAGGAGGAGGAGCATAGGGAGGAGGAGGAGCATATTGGGGAGAAGGACCATAAGGAGTAGTAAGAGAGTAGGGAGAGGAAGAAGCCTTGGAAGGAGGAGCAGTGAGAGGAGGAGGATGATAGTCAGGAGGAGTTGCATTGGGAAGAGATGGAGCATATTGGGGAGAAGGACCCCAGGGAGGAGAAAGAGAATAGGGAGGAGGAGGAGCATAGGGAGGTGGAGGAGCATAGGGAGGAGTAAGAGAAAGGGGTGGAGGAGGAGCATAGAGAGGAGGAGGAGCATAGGGAGGAGTAAGATATTAGGGAGGAGGAAGAACATAGGGAGGGGAAGGAGCATAGGGAGGAGGAGGATCAAAGAGAGGAGCAGGGACATAGGGAGAAGAAGGAGCATAGGGAGGAGGAGGAGCACAGGAAGGATGAGGAGCTGTGAGAAGAGGAGAATCATAGGGTGGAGGAGAATCATAGGGTGGAGGAGAAGCATAGGGAAGAGGAGAAGCATAGGAAGGAGGAGGAGCATAGGGAGGAGGAGGAGCTGTGAGAAGAGGATAATCATAGGATGGAGGAGAAGCATAGGGAGGAGGAGGAGCATAGGAAGGAGGAGAAACATAGGGAGGAGGAGGAGGAGCATAGGAAGGAGGAGGAGAATAGGGAGGAGGAGGAGCATAGGGTGGAGGAGAAGCATAGAGAGGAGGAGGAGCATAGGGAGGAGGAGGGACATAGGGATTAGGAGAAGCATAGGGAGGATGAGGAGCATAGGGAGGAGGAGGAGCATAGGGAGGAGAAGGAGTATATGAAGGAGGAGGAGCATAGGGAAGAGGAGGATCATAGAGAGGAGGAAGAGCACAGGGAGAATGAGGAGCTGTGAGAAGAGGAGAATCATAGGGTGGAGGAGAAGCATAGGGAGGAGGAGCATAGGAAGGAGGAGGAGCATAGAGAGGAGGAGGAGCATAGGAAGAAGGAGGATCATAAGGAAGAGAAGGAGCATATGGAGGAGGAGGTGCATAGGGAAGAGGAGGAGTATATGGAGGAGGAGGAGCATAGGGAGGAGGAGGAGCATATTGGGGAGAAGGACCATAGGGAGGAGTAAGAGAATAGGGAGAAGAAGAAGCCTTGGGAGGAGGAGGAGAAGCACAGGGAGGAGAAGGAGTATAGGGATGAGGATGAGCATAAGGTAGAGGAACAGCATAGGGAGGAGGAGGATCATAGGGAGGAGAAGCATAGGGAGGAGGAGAAGCATAGGGAGGAGGAGGAGCATAGGAAGGAGGAGGAGGAGTATAAGGAGGGGGAGGAGCACAGGGCAGGAGGAAGAGCAGTGAGAGGAGCAGGATCATAGGGAGGAGGAACATAGGGATGAGAAAGAGCATAAGGTAGAGGAAGAGCATAGGGAGGAGGAGGAGCATAGGGAGGAGAAGAAGCATAGGAAGGAGGAGGATTATAGAGATTAGGAGCATAGGGTGGAGGGGGAGCATAAGGAGGAGGAGAAGCAGTGAGAGGAGGAGGGACATAGGAAGTAGAATTAGCATAGGGAGGAGGAGGAGCATAGGGAAGAGGAGGAGCATAGAGAGGAGGAGGGACATAGGGAGGAGGAGGAGCACAGGGAGGATGAGGAGCATAGGGAGGAGGAGAAGCATAGAAAGGAGGAGCATAGGAAGGAGGAGCATACTGAGTAGCATAGGAAGGCCGAGGCGCATAGGGAAGAGGAGCATAGGAAGGAGGTGCATACTAGTAGCATAGGAAGGCCGAGGCTCATAGGGAGGAGGAGCATAGGAAGGAGGGGCGTACTGAGTAGCATAGCAAGGCCGAGGCGCATAGGGAAGAGGAGCATAGGAAGGAGGTGCATACTAGTAGCATAGGAAGGCCGAGGCTCATAGGGAGGAGGAGCATAGGAAGGAGGGGCGTACTGAGTAGCATAGGAAGGCCGAGGCTCATAGGGAGGAGGAGCATAGGACGGAGGGGCGTACTGAGTAGCATAGGAAGGCCGAGGCGCATAGGGAAGAGGAGCATGGGACGGAGGGGCATTCTGAGAAGCATAGGAAGGCCGAGGCTCATAGGGAGGAGGAGCATAGGAAGGAGGAGCATTCTGAGAAGCATAGGAAGGCCGAGGCATATAGGGAGGAGGAGCAGGAGGAGCATAGGGAGGAGAAGGGGCACAGGGAGGAGGAGCATAGTGAGGAGGATGAGGAGCATAGGAAGGAGGAGGAGCGTAGGTAGAAGCAGGGACAAAGAGATAAGGAGGAGGCTAGGAAGGAGGAGCTTAGGGAGACGGAGGAGGATTGGGAGGGGGAGGAGGAAGATAGGGATGAGGATGCGGAAGAGAGTAGGGAGGAGGAGCAACATTGGGAGGAGGAGGAGGAGAATTGGAAGGAAGACAATGATAGGGAGGAAAAAAACGATGATGGGAGGACGATAGGGAGAAGTAGGAGGATATTGAGCAGAAGGATAGGGATGGGGAGGATAGGTAGGGGCAGGATAAAGAGAGGGAGGATAGGGGGAGGATGATAGGAGGGAGGATAGGGAGAAGGAGGATAGGGAGGGGGAGGATAGGTAGGGGCAGGATAAAGAGAGGGAGGATAGGGGGAGGATGATAGGGGGGAGCATAGGGAGAAGGAGGATAGGGAGGGGGAGGATAGGGAGGGGGAGGATAGGGAGGGGGAGGATAGGGAGGAGGAGGATAGGGAAGGAGAGGAGAGAGGATTGGGAGGGAGGATAGGGAGGGTGTGGATATGGAAAGAGAGGATGGGGAGGGTGAGGATAGGTAGAGGGAGGATAGGGGGGGGATGGATAGGGAGGGGGGATATGGAAGGAGCGGATGGGGAGCAGGGCCTGTATGCACGTCAGAAGCTGTTAGCTTAAACGCGTTTAGAGCTTAAACGCGCTTAGCTACACGGGCCCTAACCGCGTATAAGCCCTAACCGCGTATAAGCCCTAACCGCGTATAAGCCCTAACCGCGTATAAGCCCTAACCGGATTTGTTATGCACGACGCGCTAAACGGAGACGTATCGCTAAACACACACACGCTGTCTACGGTTCGAACAGAAAACGCTGTATTTTGGGACACTAGAAACCCATCGAAAGAAAATCTAAGCCATGAACAGCATTAATTTATCAAAACTGTATGTTGATTGCATCAATAGCAATGGAAATGCAGGTCATCTACACGCCGAGCATCCAAGCTTCGCGCACTTCTATTTATAGCTGACGCGCGGATCTCCGCGACACCAGGAAAGATTATAAATTGTTGTCCTCGAACCTGCCTGCTGTTGACATTGTGTACATTACTAGTGTTGTCTGATACTATGAAAACGATACATTAAAATTGCATCTGTGTTATGAAAACACTGCTCATATTAAATTGCTTTATTTTTGGTAACTGAGAAAATGTGTGACGATGTACGCCAGGGTTTCACGAGTTTAGTGGAAAAGTGCGAGCTGAGGCTGGAGTGTGTGTGTGTGGATCACTGTGTGTGTATATTTTTCCTCATCAAGACAGATTCTGATTCAGGCTAAAGAACAAAGCACGTACTCGATCTCATTTTGCATTTCAACCACCAAGTCAAAGATGATCTGTCTGGGCAGCATGAAGCGCCGGTGTATTTGCCGATCATTGTAGGTATCCATAGCGCCGGTGTCGCGAAATATTCTTTCGGTGTGCTAGTTTATCACGGCAGTGCTTCTGCACATTCGCGAAATTGGGTGCGAAATTGTTTCAATTGTAAAAAGCTTTAAACGGACAAAACTTGTAAAAAGCATGTGTTATGAGCGGTGATAAAATGTTTGCGGTTTCAGTTTACACTGCAAGTACAACTACAAGTTGCCATTGATATTTTATCATGACACTGACGCAGATTTTGTACATTTTGGTTTTGTTATAGTGTTATTTTCTCAGACGCAGTATTTTATCACCGCTCATAACACATGCAGGGTCACTTTTTACAAGTTTTGTCCGTTTAAAGCTTAGATTTACACGTGAAACAATTTCGCACCCAATTTCGCACATGCGCTGAAGCACTTCCGCGATCAATTAGTACACCGAACGAATATTTCGCGACACCGGGCTTGTCTGAACATAGCGTCAGTCACTCTGTTGACAGTTCGGCTCACTGTCGACTGGTCCACGCCGACCAGTACAGACGTCTTGAAACTTTGACGTGGCCAAGTAGCGCAAAGTGATGGGAACTTGCTGCAGGGGAGTGAGAGTGAATCCTCGATTCGCGACAGTGATGTCAGCTGACACCTGACGTGTCAGTTGCAGAATGTCTGGCCGACGAAATCTGAACTTGCGAAATACTTCTTGGTCATCATAAGTGTCGAAGGGATTAGTTCGGTCCCGGAAAATCCTGTTTCTTCGCAGAAAACGCCGCTGTGGTGCTCGGAAAAACATAAGGGCTGCCATATTTACACGCGTTTAGGCCCTCTATCGGACCTCGGAGGTGCGATAACTTTATACGCAAAAATCCGTATAAGATAGGTTAACCAGATTGACGTGCATACCGATTGTTCCAGCCTATCCGCCCAAATAGGGGATACACGCGATTAGTCCACTAAACGGACCGACGTGCATACAGGCCCTGAACATTGACAAGGAGACTGTAATTGAGAAACGGAAAAGTCAAATTGATTCTATTATTATTTTATTTATTGTTGTTGGTTCAGATCACTTTCCTACACTTTAGATTGCGTAAGGTACCGATGGTGAGAGTGTAGTGATGTCATGGTTGTGGCTGTCTTAATGTAATACAAATCTGGTTTAGTTCCTCTTAAAGAGTGTTAATATCTTGTCGGAAGTGGATGAATGTCTTTGAGTGATTGCGTGCGTGCATCAAGATCTACCAAAGCAAATCCGGTCTATCATTTCGGATTAAAAGAACCCAAGGATCAGTGGCTGTGATCCCGATCTCAGTTGTTGGTCCTGACAGGCGTGAACAGTTGGCTTCTTGTGGAAGACGCGTTGAGTTTGAAATAGTCACGTGCGAAATCGACGATCGCATTTTCCAGATCTTTGAGGAATGTTTATGTCATCCACCTGTTGCTATAACAGGATTTCAGTTCGGATGATGTCGTGACGTTGCTGGTGGTCATTGCTGGACACAAGTGCTGCAAAAAAGACTCCAGGTACCTCCTGCTAGACTGACCTGTTATGTGTCTGTGTATGCTGCAGGCCTCTTCCTTGTTGTTATCATCTTCATAGGTTTTACTTTTGCAACCGTTTTTGTTACTACTGCTGCCTCCGTTTTGTTTTTGTTGCTGGATCGGCAAGAGCATTTTGGGTGCTGACCGAAAGGTCGTGGATTCAGTCGCCCCCCCGTGGTCTCGCATGTTTTCCTGTCTGTCTCATGCAGGGCTTTGGCTCTGTATGTTAAACTTTGCTCCTAACCAATACTATGTGAAACTCATGCATCCGCACACATCTTCAAGTCCTGCAAACAGACTTAGTGACGCGCTTTAGTACA
>JAWQFJ010005212.1:5000-25247 GCA_034096865.1 Theodoxus fluviatilis
CAGCGAATCGTCCGTAGCAGTGACTGAGAGTGCCGACTACTCACCGTCTTTTTGATAGCGGTACTGTAAACGGCGACGATCGGTGTGTGACAGTACACACTCACTGAAGCACGTTCTCCGAGTTTGGCAGGACGGTAAAAGGTGATCTATAACGTCCCTTTCCAACTCCACTGAAAAGAAAACTCCAAAGCCCTCAGGGAGAACAGAAAAGCATTCAGGTCATTCCAGTTTGATTTGGTGCACGCTGGTGGCGGTTCTTCGAATTGTTTTGTTTACGTGGTGTCTTGACGACGGCACTTCATATATATGCAGCATTAGGCTGCCTTGCAGTTGGTTCACACTCTGTCTACCGATGGCTCAGTATTGAATGAGCGCTGGGGAAGTCGTAGAAGAGCAGACGAAATCTGCATTCAGAAATCAGAACAGATGTGGATAGTGGGCCTTGGACACGAACGTGAAGACTTTTCTAGTGTCCTGATTTTCTGCATATCTTTCTAAGGACTGCACAGTGCGTTGCCACTCTGCCAACGTGGACAAGCCAGGAGACTTCCGAACTGTGATTGTCAGTCTCGTGCTGTCACCTGCGCACCGGAATTCGTCGTCTGGGAACCCAACCCCACTCCCACACTCCACCCCCCCCCCCCCCCCCCCAAATCCTGCTTTGCAGAACTGAGCAGTAAAATGAATAACCCCTGACAGCGGCAAAACGAAGTCACTGCTGAAACAACGATCAACTAATTGGATCGTGCTTCACGTTCAACTGTACAATTTCGACGGGGTGTTATGTGTGTGAAATCCGGACAAACATGTTGCTGTTGGCATGTTTGTTTTATGCGCAATGATCTGTATGAAGGTTTTCGCGCTGGATGCAAGGATACATATGATGCAATAAACTATCGCATTGGCCACCAGTGCAGATGGCAAGATGATCTTTGATGATTTCTTTCTTGTGCTTTCATCCCGAATTCATTGCAAAGCACACCGTGGTGATCTCGTCACAACTACAAAGGATGTAACGCAACGGAGACATCCAAGGCGACCATTTTACCTACGCTCTGTGCTATCATCATCTGTCGGCTCCTATGCTGACATATCACCAGGCACCGTTACGCGCTGACAAACATATCCAGGTAGTTGTTGCTGTCAACGAACGTTTCTACAAGATCTGTGAGACGCTATTGAGGCCGCGCCAGTAAACTTCATTCAACAGAAGTTGTATTCGACGAAACAGTTTCTCACGAGTTTATTAACATATTTGGCCCCAGGCCCCCGCTTTATCCACCTACAATCATCTGCTCACATTGTTCTGGATGTAGCATAAGTATCACTCGCCGTACTGATCCTCAACAAGTAGGAGAGTTCCTGAACTATGCATCGAAAACGAAAGAATTGATTTCAATCATTCGATCAGATACTTCGCAATACATACTCTTTCCAAACGGTATATATAAAAGGGGGATGTACCTTGATAATTGACTGAGTCTTTAAAGCTGAAGCTCAGGCATTATTTGTTTACTATCTGCTCTACACGGGAAAGAGAGACATTTGAAGAATGACGAAGAGTCGACTGTAAAGCAGGCCATCATGAAGAGCAGTGACGCTGGACTCAGGCACGGGTCGTTGAATTACATTGTCTCCGACTCTTGAAGTGAACTTCGCTGAGTTCTACTATCATATTTGTGTGGAATGGTACGTCGCCAAAGTTCGACAGGTCGCTCCCATCACGGATTTTCAAGACCAATATTTGAGGAGAATCTTTTCTGCAAATAGTTTCAAAGAGGTGCCAAAATTCATGCAAGTGTGTGCGAGAGGACACGAATAAGTTAATTGATTCAACAACCACCGGTCAACAATGGGAGTCTGTCGTCAGTTGCTTCCAGTTCTCGTGATGTCACTCCTGGTGATGGTGATAACTGTGACACAGTTTTCATCACTCATACCACAGTATTATCCGTACATGTTGGACAAATATACTCGAATTGAAAAATGCTTGGGAAACTTTTCCGCAGTTTGGAAGGAAATCGTCAACACAAAACACTGCGTGGCAGCTTTGTACCATCGACAATCCTCGCCTGTAGATCTCGGATGGAAAGGAGTATGCAGTAAGCATGAAACCGCTGTAAACGTGTCTTTGTTGATTTATAAGAGGAGGTTATATAACTGTAATACCACGAACATGGACGCTGCGGATTTCGTATTTGGTGTCTTTGACAGTGTGCAACAGTTTGAATTGTGCTTGGCCTCGTTGATAGGCCTCATATATCCAGCTAACGAAGAACAAGGACCACAATGTGTGAACGGCTTGCATGAGCGCGTGTGGAAAATTGCACTGGATATTGTTGAATGTGTAGACGATACGCCATTAAGCGAGGATTTCAATGTACAAATCAGCAATATGTACGTTCTGGCACCTTTCTTACTGCTTGTAGTGCTGTTCATGATGCTGCTGCCTTCCCTTTGCAGACTGTTTCCTCGTATCGAAACATTTGCCATTATGATCCTCCTTAGTGTTTATTTACTATTTTGGTGCTTGCATACCCTGTGCATTGGAATATTTGTACAGTATGTGTTTAAAGTCATCGCATCAACGAATGTTCTATCACTTGGTTACTTGAAGCGTATTGAAGTTGTTAATCTTGACGAATTCATCGGCAGAAATCACAGTACCTGGAGACCAATTTCGTCTAAGGACAAAAGTGCATGGCGATACCTAGGTGAAGACGTGATGCTCTATTGCAACGTTATCATGTCATTCAATACCACAATGATCAGACAGGAAGATATTGAGGTGGACTGGTTTCATAACAAGCGAAGGCTAGATTACACTTCTAGACATAGCGTCATCGCACGTAACACAACAATACGCGACAATACAGGAACTATAGTCATGGTTGTTGTTGTAAAGCAATTGAGAGCAGACGACTTTGGAAGTTATAGCTGCAATATCAGTCAAAGGCATCAGCCATTCCTGACGCTGTATTCGGATCTATCCCATCCGACTGATGTGCATAACATTCTTCCTAAGGAGATTGACATAACCATTCTACCAGGATCGATGCTAAAAGTGAAATATTCCCTAGTGATTATTCCTTCGGGCGTGAGAGATTCTCCAAGATTCTACCGAAGGGTTAACAATAGAATAGTGAAATGGCTCTCGGGAAAGCGTGATGAGAGTTGTAGTGTTTGGACAGGAATACAAAATGCATTATACAGCATGACAAATGAGGGCCAAAAAGAATTTCCATCTAACGAAATATACGGTGAGGTGTTGTCATTTTGCGTTTACTTTGAGGACTTTGGACGACACGAATTCGTCATTGAACGTTTTGGCAACATCGTATTTGAGATGCACACCCACCCAGTGAGTCTCATTGTTAAGGAATTAGGTAGTAGCAAACAATACCATCCTGTAAACGAAAATGGAAAGTCCGAATATCATGATTTCTTCCGAGCTGCGTATGTTATCTACGATGTCTTACTGATGATTCCTATGTTTGTTCTCAAAGATATCATTTGCTCTGTTGTCACGTTCTGTTTTCTTTTGATTTTCCGATTAGTCTTCAGAAAACTCATTCCTGCTGTAGCATTTAGGTTTTTGAAACCGGACAGGCGGCGACAGAAAATTTACATCGCATGCTCACAGCGTGACCGTGCTTGGACCAATCGCAACGTAGTGGAGTTCCTGGAATCTCTGGGCCAGGAGACCTTCCTTCCTGCCAGAGACTGCCCACCGAACCAACTCGAAATCGAGGCCTTTGCTGAGGGCGTGGTGACCTGCCAGAAATACGTCATGGTCGTGTCCAGACACTTCCTTGGACAGGAGCAGTGGACATTCGAAAGAAGCTTGATCGTGGATGAACTGCGACGCCGCCAGTGCTGCCAAGAGGGTGAACACCCCACGTGTCTCCTCTTCGTCTGTCTTGGGGCGTCAGAGGTGCCTGGCCCACGTCTGGGAGGAACCGTGCTGCACTGGGCTCAGGTGAGGAGGAGAGGCGCTCTGAGGTTCCAGCTGAGGTCGTGGCTGGAGGAGACTGTCTTTTGTGAGGACGAATGGAACACGTGGTTTTTGCTGGGAGTTTCTGTTCTGGTAACAATTAGCCAGTCACGTGTCTTCTTTGCACTGAGAAGCATGAGTTTTCTACTGGATCCGTTTGCCTCTGTAATGAAAAGGTTGTCTCCAGAGACTTAGGCATGGTTGTCAAAAGAAGATGATACATAATCAAGAATTTCAGTGGAGACGAACTGACAACATACCCATGTCTTCCAGGGATGGGTGAGGTGGTGGCATGGTATTGGAAGGAAAGAGGTGAACTGCTCCGTATAGACCGTCAGTACTGAACGGAAACTCGTGGGCTGAACCTCACTGGAACATGATGAGGTCACCGTGAATTTATCACGCAGTCATCGTAACATTGCCGTGAGCTGTCCGCTCGCCTCATACTTTCAAAAAGCGATGTCGAAAACATTTCACACAGGGGGAATATGGCGATGCATACTTTGTTGTGCGTTTTGGTTTCATTTTCGAAGGATATCTACAGATGGTGTTAACATAACATAATTGCTTGCTAGACTGCAATATGTGTCAGCTCTAGGTCATGTTGGCCTTGTCCCCTTGTGCAGATGGCCTCCATCACAAAATAGCAACTATGTGTATATAACTTATTTGAGGAAGATGCACGTCAAAGAGGTTGCTTTTGGGGGATTTAGTTAAGTTTTCAATGGAAAATATAGCATCAAGTGCTGGTAATGTATTTTCGAAGTTGCCTTTTTTCCATCTTGATATCATGCAGTTTTGAAGAGTTCAGTATTCTATATTCTATAGAGAACTAATGCAAATAAGTGGGATTTTACTAATTTTCCTGTGGAAGCAACACGACTGCACGAGACACGATAACTATCTGCATCAGTATGTGTATAACCTGTCTGTCTGCAGCTTGAGTGGCTCAAACGTTTCTTGTCAGGGACTCGGTTGTAAGCGCAGTGTCGCTACGCAGTATATGGTCTTTCTTATCCCTCGACCGTTGAAGCGTGCTTCCTGTGGCCTATCCATTCACTGCAGAACGGTGCGTCGATATATGATCAGTGCTTGGACATGCAAGGCTAACGTGACCCACTGGTTCTTCTCGCGTAGAACCACAACCATAGACAGCAACAGGCTGAGTAAAGGAAACAACTGCATGTGAAACCGTTGCCTTCCAATGGCGCGATTTGAAAAGGCAAAACGGGGGTAGTTCAAGAGCGCTGGCTCCAGTCATTATTTGGCAAACGGATCGGAAAGACCAGATTAGTACATGTATTTTACATGTCTGTGGGGCAACTGATAACTTTATTGTGTTCATTGATGTGGGCGTTTTGCAAATTTATATGACTACCAGAATGAAGACGCGGGTGGAAAAGGGTCACTAGAGTGGGAGCCCCAGTGGATATGGCCTCGCTCGTTCTGCTGTCGTTGTATGGAAGGTGTTGTCTGGTATATCGTGTATGTGTTTAGCACACAGCCTGGGAACTCCCCGTCTCCTCGAGAAGTAATACCATTAGCGTGGGGGGTGGGGGTGGAGGGGTGTGGGGGAGAGGTGTGGGTTTGGTGGGGAGGTGCGCTCTTATAGAGCAAAAAGCACTGCTGTTGTCAGGTGGAGGTGGGCAGGATGGTGACATTGCAGTGGGTTGGAGCAAGGAGTACAAATACACCCCCATTGAAAACGTCGTGGATTCTTCATTCCATGCTATGGGGTTTCGTGATAGCTTGTGGGTACTTTGTTGTCGGTAATGTTGTGGTTGTTTCTGTAACAACAGTATCCTGCTTCTTACGCCAGCATAATCATCGATGTAAATTTCAAAAAGATGAATAATGTATTATTCCTTTGTATTGTATCATATCTTATTGTAGTGTATTGTAACGTACTTATTGTATTGTGTCGTCTGATGCAACGCATGCACCACAAAATATATCTGTACCATCTTACTCATCTCCGGCCTGAAATTTCAATAGTGCAGCACAGGATAATTTGTTTGATCCAAATTCTGTTGTTATATTTTTGTCAACTTAAAGTTGTTTTGTTCACACTGGTTGTTGGTGCTGCTTATGAGTGAGGGTATTGCTGTAAACTACCTTGGGATATAAAGGGGACTTTGTTTCAGAAACGGGCAAGCTAGATCTAATGACAACCCTCTCATTAAGTGCGCACGTACAAGTGTGTCTCCAACATACCTCATGCAACCACCGTTTTGATTGAATTGAATAGCATAATGTGCGCAGGAATACTTGGCTTGATTGTTTTGACAGTAACCTTTGCAGTTGTGTGTGTCTCGATGAATAATCAATGGTGGTCAGTTACTCCATATCATTTAAGCATGCATTCTTTGTGAATATGTGTTCTTGATTTGCCAACCTTGCGACTTGTGACTATCAGTGTAGTGAATTTTGATTTGTGTTTTTGCGTGCATCCTAAATTGCAAAAGACAAATCAGCCTATATCTCTAATTTTTGCTTTGTACGTGTGTATTTGTAGATACTTTACAAATATTGATAATATATAGAGACCTATCAGTTATGCATACATGTATGTACGTATTTGAACTTCGGTCCGTCTTGCATTTTATCTTCGGTCTATTGATCAACTGATAATATGCAGGAGTATACAAAAGTTCTGACACTGACCTTTCTTGACAGACTTTCATACTTTGTCTGAAATCTGAGAAATAAAGTTTTCTCCATTTTTGAGAATGTTATTGTTGTGTATCAAACAACTCAGATGACACAGTAGATGATGACCGTGTCTTTGATATGTCAAGCGCCACTTCGTCTCTACAGATTGAATTTGCTATGCTCTGACATGGTAATTCCAGCAGCTCAAAAGGCCCTTTTGAAATTGAGAAACTATTGCTACATTGTTTGGAATATAAGAGCACCACATCTCTCTGTCTCTCTCTCTGCCTCTCTCTCTCTCTCTCTCTCTGTTTCTCTCTTTCTCTCTTTGTTTCTCTCTCATTCTCTCTGTCTCTCTCTCTGTGTCTCTCTCTCTTTGTTTCTCTCTGTCTCTCTCTCTCTCTTTGTTTCTTTCTGTCTCTCTTTCTGTCTCTCTCTGTCTCTCTCTCTCTGTGTCTCTCTCTCTGTCTCTGTCTCTGTCTCTCTCTCTCTGTCTCTCCCTGTCTCTCTCTCTCTCTCTCTCTCTTTCTATCTCTCTCTGTCTCTCTCTGTCGCTCTCTGTCTCTCTCTGTCTCTGTCTCTCTCTCTCTCTCTCTCTCTCTCTCTCTCTCTCACACACACACACACATACACACACAAGACACAAAAACAAACGTACACACACACGCACACACGCACCACCACCCCACGTCTCCCACACCGGCGTGCACACACGCACGCACACACACACACAAACTCATTCACACAAATATATATGCACACTCGCACACACTCGTACGCACACCGATACGCAGACTGAAAGGCGAGCAGCCATTTTGGGGAAGCAGGCAAACATGCAGGCATGTAGGCAAGCACGAAATCACATATGTAAACAGAAACATACGCGTGCGCGCTCGAGCATGCACGCATAGGCAGAAAGGAGGGCAAGCAGCCATTGGGAGCATGCAGGCTGACAGGCAGGCTGGTAGAAAAGCAAGCAGGGAGGAAGACTGATAGACAGTCAGGCAGACAAGAACCCACTCTGGCAGGCTGGCAGACAAACAAACAGGCAGGCAGAGAGGTGGGCAGGCAGACAGACAAGCACACAAACAGGCAGACAGGCAGATGGGCAGACAGACGGGTAGATAGGCTGACAGAGATGCAGGCAGCCAGACGTCTGACAGGTTTGCAGACAGCCACACTGAGATGCAGGCACACAGGCAGACATACAGACAGTCAGGGGTCTTCATGATAAAGCTGTACTTGTGAAGTCGCGATGGAAGCCACTGCATGTTACTAAGTAGTTTGCACGCGTGACAACTCAATAGAAAGGAAAAGATGTCTGGTTCATGGGTCATTGCGTCGACGTGAGACTGGAGTTTGTGATGCGTGACACGCACGGCTGTTGCGAAGAAGTTTTCTCAACTCTACCTGTCCCTAGAGGAGGGAAAATACCCACCGTGACACACTCAATCTGACTCATCTTTTTCACGTGACCTGATGCAGCCACGTAGCGCTGCAGATGTGTCGCCAGTACATGATGTACAGTCTTCCAATTAAACGTAGACGGCAAGACGCAGTGACGACTGTAGTTGTCTACGTAAGGGCAGGGTGAATACGTGAAAACGATCTATTTGAACTACGTTTCCTTCAAGTTCAACTACCTGGACGCAGGCAGATGGAGTGCTACCCTGTTACTTTTTTTCTCGCCAGCTCATGAAAATATTTCGTGACGTACAATTGCCTCGCACTCAAAATTTTATCCGCACGTCAACTTTCGACGAAGGATCAACACATTCGTCTTGCTGATGGATTGCTTGGTGCGTTTCCTCTCTTCTCAAGTGGATTTGTCGTGACTGCCTCGCAGTTGTGTTTCAAGAACGCTGGATACGTAGACAACTCGGACACTGATTGTTGAAGTGCGGATTTGATTGAGCGCAGTGACCCGAAAGTTTGGACCTCACAGGACCTGCTTGAGAAAGAAACGTTAGAGACCTCTCTACATCAAGCACAAGAGTTGAATCCAAGTCCAGTGATCTTCAGGGTGATGGCAATTTGGAAAAGATGAATGTGCACTCACGTGGATAGGAGGAAAATGTCAACAACTGCCTGCTTTCGTAGCAGGACAAGTGGAGAATGACTTTCTATCGGGGGAGTAGTTGAGTGTTGTCGTGACCATTGCAACACCATTTTCTTCTCAGACCGAGAGAGTCACCACCGCGCTCTTTCCTCCATGTTCTGCAATCACTCCCAGAGTCATTGACACATCTCTCTGCTGCTATAGCTGAGTTTTCACTCCTAGACAAATGGCCCAGATATGTAAATTTGTCGCTACTTCGAATTGTACCAGTTTTGACGGTGAGTTGTGCACAGCTTAATTTGTTCTTCACCCCCCACCCTCCCCCCCGAAATTCACATCTCCCGTGATTGTCTCCTGCCTCAACCCCAGTGACAACTGTTGTGCTACCCGATCTGCGCAGGATTTTTCGCATCAGCGGCGAGGCGTTAGTGGGGAAGAGGCGACTCGGGTGAACTCAGGCTTTTGAATGCTGACTTGGAGTCGTGTCAGGGTGGGGTCCGACATTCCACACCGCTCTGCACGGAATAGACTGTAGCGAATGAAAAAACACACGCCTGACAGCCTCGAGACCATGGCGGTCGATCGCTTTGCATCGTAAGAAGTGTCCCCTCTCTCAAGTATGTACACGCCTATGCTGATAGATTTGAATAGCGCCAATTTCGGAACACTGCTCAAAGGCGCTGAACAAAGTCACCGGGAGAAGAGGAAAGTTGTTGTTTTCTTTTTGAGTGTATAGAGAGTCTAACTGTTGGATATCAAGCTGAAGACCATTTTTACAGTCAAACCCACGAACTTTCTGGCGGATAACTATTAGCCATCACAACTGTAGTGCCCGAACGAGAATAAGGGGACATGATTTGTGCAAGTGCAGTTCTAGGATAACCCTGTGACTGAGAGAAGAAACTGCTTCTGTCTAAAATTTAACAAAGTTTGCAGTTGAATGCTGCCACAGTGAGTAAGTGGTTGCCCGGAACGAGATTGAAATATTTAATTGTTTCACATACACTGTCCAAGATGGGACTCTGTCGTCAGTTTCTTTCACTGCTGCTGGCATCACTGGTGGTTGTAGCGATCGCAGCAATTCTTATGCTATCATCCAAATTTGACGGTGATATGGAGAGACTGGACACGGTCAGTGCTAGCGTCATAGAATGCATGAATCGCATTTTTACATATGTTTGGAACGAGATCCACAAGACGAAAGATTGTGTGGCAGCGATGTACCAACGGCGAATTCCTGAGATTAAAAAAAATGTAATGAAAACGTGTGAACATTTCGAATCTAATATAAACACGACTTATCTGCACTTATTATCGATAATTTCACGTGTGGATGATCTGAGTCATCGGGATATCGCAACTTCTATTTTAGATGTAATCGACATTGTGTGGCAGCTCGAAACATGTTTGACTTCGAGGATAAACAAGTGTTTTCCAGCAGAAGATGTCGGCTCACTACATCTCTTGTCTGCAGAGGTGTCAGAACCGCAGTGTGTCAGAGGTTTGCAAGAGCGAGTAATATATTTCATAAAAGATCAAAATCCCTGCCTTAAGTTTCCTACGGTCATCAAAGGACTCTTTGACAGGCTTTATTGTGTGGAGTTTTTAGCCCATCTTCTGCTTTCCTCGGCACTGTTTGTCGTCATGAAACCCACCTTGAGCCGATTGTCAATTCGCACGCGAAATTTCGTGATTGTCTTCGTCTTGGGAATACTGCTCCTTTTCGTCGTGTGCCATTTTTGTTATAGAGATAAAATAATGACTAATCTGTTGGGCGCAGTATTCACACCTGGTTTCTTGTCCAATGCTTTCCTCCAGCGTATTGTTGTCGTTGATCTTGATGAAAACATAGGAAGAAATCTGACTGACGGGGATGACAATACCCCCGAAAGCAAACTTGTTCGGAGATACCCCGGTGAAGATATTATTCTGTACTGCGGTGTGATTTTTTTCTTCAGTACAAAAACCAAACCAAAAGAGAGAGACATAGAGGTGGAATGGTTTCACGGCCATCGTCGACTGGAGCCAGCTATGAAGTATCGTAAACTGCATTACACCAAAAACATCCTACGCGACAAAGGGTATATATTTTCAACCATTCTTGTGAATAACTTGACCATAAACGATTTTGGAATCTACTCGTGCGATATAAGTAGGCGTTCTCAGAGGTTTCTGATCAGCTACACAGTTACATTGAAACCGTCAGAAGTCAGACCTATTTCGCCGAGAGAGATTTCCCTGGTTGTTCCACCGGGGTCTATGGTAAAAGTTAGATACTCCTTTTTGTATCATCCCACATACGCGTTCGATGTCGTCAGTTCCAATGGAATAATTCATCACAACTCCGAGAAGTTGGAACTGAATCAGTCTATGGAACTCTGCTCTCTATGGACGCTGGGGCAAAACGAGCTGTACCGAATTTCTCATTGCAACAGAGCCAAGCGTTCTGATTTGAATATTGCTCTTTTGTCCTTTTGTGTTCCATTCGGATATAGTCGAAAACACGAATTTGTTTCCAAACGTCTTGTCCATAGTGAATTTGAAACCCTCATCCACCCAGTAAGTGTCATAGTGAAAAGCACAGGCAGCAAAGACCAAAATCACGAACAAGGCACAAGTACAGGGAGCGAATATCTCGACTTCAGGGCGGCTGCCTCCAATGTCATCGATATCCTTGTGATGCTAATCCCGCTGTCATTTTTGTCGGACATCCTTAACGCTTTGCTGACGTTTATATTCCTTTTGGTGTTAAAATATGTTTTGAAAACAGTTGTCCCTTTTCTTGGCATGAGGTTTCTGAAACAGGAATGGCGGAGACAGAAAATTTACATCGCATGCTCACAGCGTGACCGTGCTTGGACCAATCGCAACGTAGTGGAGTTCCTGGAATCTCTGGGCCAGGAGACCTTCCTTCAAGCCAGAGACTGCCCACCGTACCAGCTGGAAATCGAGGCCTTTGCTGAGGGCGTGGTGACCTGCCAGAAATACGTCATGGTCTTGTCCAGACACTTCCTTGGACAGGAGCAGTGGACATTCGAAAGAAGCTTGATCGTGGATGAACTGCGACGCCGCCAGTGCTGCCAAGAGGGTGAACACCCCACGTGTCTCCTCTTCGTCTGTCTTGGGGCGTCAGAGGTGCCTGGCCCACGTCTGGGAGGAACCGTGCTGCACTGGGCTCAGGTGAGGAGGAGAGGCGCTCTGAGGTTCCAGCTGAGGTCGTGGCTGGAGGAGACTGTGTTTTGTGAGGACGAATGGAATACGTGGTTTCTGCTGGGAGTTTCCCTTCTGACAGCATTCAGCAGATCCCACATGCTCCGTCTGATTCTACACAGGGGCCGTTTTTGGGAGAACTGGTCAGTTGTGAAGGGATAAGTGTCTTTCGAAGAGGCATCACGAGTGTACAGACGGTTGCCCTTTTTGTGAGCTAAGAAGTAATGCAAGTCTATATATTTTCAGGGATACTTATTGTGAACCCCACAAATGGTTTTCCCTTTATTATTACATAATTATTATTTCTCTTTTCTATTGTCTGTAGCAGACGACGTTTTGGGCCTGGGGCCTGTTCAAGAGGCCTACCGGTACGTACCGGTACGTACCGGTAGCATCTTGAACGACTTGGTACGGCTACCGGTACGTACCGCGCCGGAGAGCAGTAGCGCGTGTATAGCCAAAATGGCTGCCTTCGGGGAAAGGAAGAAAATCGTCATCACAAATATGCGCTGTGGCACGCATTTCGACCTGTGATTATTACCCAGCCTATGCGAGACGTTACAAGAAGGTAGGCTGATATTGTACTTTTCTTTTTTAAAAGAATAACTGCTCTGAAATAATTACCGGTCAAGATGTGAGCAAACATTTCAACGATAGACGGCAAAACAATTTCAAGGCAATTTCAAGGGAAGCAACTCTTATTTCTTACATTAGCCCTTGGTTTGTGGTGTTACCTCCCTTGAAGATAGCATCGAACTATTCTTGCTTACACCAAGTCAGCACTGTCGTTTTGACATAAATTTCTATTCGAGCGATGTCGAGCATTCATGCACAGCTACAGCTTAACGTATTTCATCAGCTTCCACAAGGAACAAGCAGTCTGCAGCTGCTGGTTTACTCATTTGGTTGAGAAGCGCAATCCGCGGCGATGAGAAGGCATCTTGGAAGCCATCTTGGCTACCGTTGGGTCATAACGAGTCGTTCAAGATGGCACACCGGTAGGTAGGCTACCGGTAGGCTACCGGTAGGTCGTCTTGAACGCACGGCTGTTCTCGATTTCTAAATCTAATTACCTCCCCTTACTTGGATACGTATGTCGTCACGGGATTGTGACGTGGAAGAAAGAAGAAAGGGTTCTGCAAGGATTTTGTGCCCCGAGCGGATTGGGGTGATCTGCATTCAGTTGGATGGTGTCTGCATAAACCAGGGAGTTGCGGATTGGAGATGGAGGAGGAGGAAGATGAAGAGGATGAAGCTACTAACGATTCGAGGACCAGAATTTCATCGGCCAAGGACTGAAGGAGTGAATCTGAGATGTGTGTAACGGATTGGGCCTGATGCGCTTGTGGGAACAGTCCTGAGGTAAATGAATTTGAGAGCCTGAGGAGGAGAGTGATACTACTGCGGAGATGGAGGAGGAGGAAGATGAAGAGGAGGAAGAAGACCGATGAGATGACTGAAGTTGAGGTGATTGAAGTTGAGGTAATTGACAGTTGAAGTTGAAGTTGAGATAATTGACAGTTAAAGTTGAAGTTGAGGTTATTCAAACAGACAGTTGAAGTTGATGTTGATGTTGGTTGAAATAAAGAAGATAAGAAAATGAACCAAGCGAGCGCGGTTGTCCCTCGATCTACTCTCGCTCCTCTCGCTCTCGTTACATTTCTGTCGACCATATCTGGTCACAGAAAAAATGGCGTCGTCGGCAGGATCGAACCACCTCAGGACGGCGGGCAGATTCCTCGCGAAGATGGTAACCAGCGATGCTCCCAGGTGCATGCGGGCAGCAAGGAGGAGGGTTCCAGCCCATACACGACCAGGTCACCTCAATCGTTTGAAGCTGGCTCACAACAAGGCGGGGAAGCGTCAGGCATGGGCTGCCGCTCAACGAAAACAGAGGCGATATAAATGTAGGACCCTTCATAGACAACGTCGGACAGACGAAGTTTAGTGAATTGCTGATATCCGATTGAAAACATCATGAGCGAGGAGATAACTGTCGAAGTTTCCGCTGCGCCGGAGGAAAGCGGTGTCATTGTCAAGGAAGAAACCGACTCCATTACAGACGAAATCTCGAGCGAACACGCGGATGGCCAGACAGTCGTGTCGGGAGCTCCCGCTACGCTCACAGCGCCCACATTACGCGTAGAAGTGCTGAAAGACATGGACGATAACAGCAGTTTGGTGTGTACCAGTGAAGACGACGGTGGCAGTCAACAAGACATATCTGACAAAGGTGAGCGCGACCGTTCAAAAGGTAACTCCCCTACCCCACCGCCCAGCGATTTTTCCCCCCCTGGTGATGAACTGAAGGAGAAGATCAGTAAACAGTTGGAATTTTACTTTTCGGATGCAAACATATTGAAGGACCCATTCCTCCTCAATCAGGTTCGGAGGAATAAGATGGATACGTGAGCATCAAGCTGATAACGTCTTTCAAGAAAGTGAAATCGTTGACTATGGATTACCGTGTGTGTGCGTACTGTCTGCGTGAGTCTGACAATCTGGAAGTGAAAGAGGAGGGCACGAAAGTTCGTCGCAAGGACCCTCTCCCCGATTACGATGAGACCACTTCATCTCGTACGATCGTCGCTTTCGGTCTCCCCACCGAAAACCCTATAAGTAGTGCAATCCATTCGGTTCGTTGAATCCTGATTTTCTGCTGTTGGACTTTTATGATGTGTCTTGTATGATTTTTGACTCACGTGCGAAGCAAAAGTGAGTCTATGTACTCACCCTTTTCGTCCGTCCGGGCGTCCAGGCGTCCGGGCGTCCGGGCGTCCGAAAACTTTAACGTTGGATTTTTCTCGGAGACTATTAAGTCTATCAATACATGTACCAAATGTGGCATGATGGTGTATGATGACAAGGCCTCAAAAAACATACATAGTGACTTGTCCTTGCTTCAAGGTCAAGGTCGCAGGGGCCATAAATGTTGTCTAAAAAGCAGTCATTTTTCACATTTTCTCAATTTTCTCTGAAGTTTTTGAGATTGAATACCTAACCTATATATGGAATATAGGGCAAAGTAATCCCTATCTTCTGATACCAGTTTGGTTGACCTTGCTTCAAGGTCAAGGTCACAGGAGCTCTTCAAAGTTGGATTGTATACATATTTTGAAGTGACCCTGACCCTGAACTATGGAAGATAACTGTTTCAAACTTAAAAATTATGTGGGGCACATGTTATACTTTCATCATGAGACACATTTGGTCACATATCATCAAGGTCAAGGTCACTTTGACCCTTATGAAATGTTACCAAAATGGGGTAGTGAACCACTAAAAGTGACCATATCTCATGGTAGAAAATGCCATTAAGCACCATTGTGCTTCCTATGTCTTGAATTAACAGCTTTGTGTTGCATGACCTTGGATGACCTTGACCTTGGGCCAAGGTCACATGTATTTTGGTAGGAAAAATGTGTAAAGCATTTCTTAGTGTATGATGTCATTGGTAGGTTTAGTTGTTTGACCTTGACCTTGAAGGTCACCTGAAGGTCAAGGTCATATAAAGGTCAAGGTCAAGCATGTGAGTCGTATGGGCTTTGCCCTTCTTGTCTTTTCATCATGCATTGTTGTGTATTCATTTTGATGTCATGTTTGCATTGCCTGGGATGGATGTGTCTCAGTAACCAATGATTGTTCGGTAACTTTGTAGTTGAGGATTGTTCGCTTGATGTGTCTTGTATGTCAACAAGTGGGTTTGCCCCCCTGAACAAGAGTGATTACAGATGATGTTCTGTCCGGTTACTAATTCTTTTACTAGACAAACTGTCAGAAAGGATGTTGTCTTAGTGATTGTGGTCTAATACACCTAGTAACCTGCAAGCAGTCATTTGAGAGTTGCAGAATAGTGGTTCTGTGGATGTGACATAGTAATTCTGAAGATAACTTACTGGCGCCTTAATTGGACAGTATGTGTATCAGTAGCATAACGCTCAGGAATACTGGTTGTCGAATTAGATGGGGTGTGGTTCCCCAGGGTTGATGGAGTAATTTCGTTGATTTTCGTGCTCATGAGTGCATTTTAAGGATGTTCATGTTGCATGGGAGGCTTAAATGCCAGCGAAGATTTGCTCGGGTGTTTTCAGAAGATCAGTGGTATCTGCTCTGAATTCTGATGGGAATTCAAAGTGTTTGCGTGGCAACATTGGTGGCGTTTGTAGGACATGTTACTTTTGTGTATATTTGTACAAATTTGCTTTCTTTTGACCAATTCATGGTTCAAATTTTTTTTTAATCTGCTGACGGATTGGTCACTCAAACTTCATTTTTGCGAATGATTTTTTTTGTGTGCTAATTTTATGGAGACCATAAATTCTGGCGGGGAAGATGTGTGAACCCCACAAATGGTTTTCCCTTTATTATTACATAATTATTATTTCCCTTTTCTATTGTCTGTAGCAGACGACGTTTTGGGCCTGTTCTCGATTTCTAAATCTAATTACCTCCCCTTACTTGGATACGTATGTCGTCACGGGATTGTGACGTGGAAGAAAGAAGAAAGGGTTCTGCAAGGATTTTGTGCCCGAGCGGATTGGGGTGATCTGCGTTCCGTTGGATGGTGTCTGCATAAACCAGGGAGTTGCGGATTGGAGATGGAGGAGGAGGAAGATGAAGAGGATGAAGCTACTAACGATTCGAGGACCAGAATTTCATCGGCCAAGGACTGAAGGAGTGAATCTGAGATGTGTGTAACGGATCGGGCCTGATGCGCTGGTGGGAACAGTCCTGAGGTAAATGAATTTGAGAGTCTGAGGAGGAGAGTGATACTACTGCGGAGATGGAGGAGGAGGAAGATGAAGAGGAGGAAGAAGACCGATGAGATGACTGTAGTTGAGGTGATTGAAGTTGAGGTAATTGACAGTTGAAGTTGAAGTTGAGATAATTGACAGTTGAAGTTGAAGTTGAGGTTATTCAATCAGACAGTTGAAGTTGATGTTGATGTTGGTTGAAATAAAGAAGATAAGAAAATGAAACAAGCGAGCGCGGTTGTCCCTCGATCTACTCTCGCTCCTCTCGCTCTCGTTACCTTTCTGTCGACCATATCTGGTCACATTATGTTTGCCAGGAGAGATGGTAAACATGGTGGCAGACAAGAGTGTAGAGTCAAGTTTGGAAGAGCGAGAAAATGCTGTTGTTAGGAAGAAAAAACATTAATGTTTTGCGTCAACTATGCAACAGGCTTCAGTGCTTACTCAATACTCGGCCAAAATATTCACAATGGAACAACTGTCATTGTGATAATACCTGAGTAAACCAGACTACAGTCGCTGGAACACTGAGTAAAATTCTAACGTGAGGGAGTTATGTAATGCATATTTTTCCGTAGCTCTGCACTTTTGTGGTAAACACTTGAGAATTGACTGAAAAATTTGATTGTGTCTTTTTAGATCCTTGAGAAAGGTCACGATTCGTCAGAAGGAGCAATGAAAAATGCAAAGTTTTGGGACTTACTCAGAAATACTGTACGGACGAACATGCAGACACGAGCAAACACGCGCACGTGTCTGCACACATACGAACACACATATATACACCCCTGCATTCGCACACATGCGAACACACGCATACACTAACACTAATGGTAAGAGTTTTCTCGTGTGATATTTATGAAGGAATGATCGAGCTGGTACTTGTTCCTTTTAGTATCAGTATTTCGTATGAAGGGTTAAGGAAGTGGTGTTTAAAATTATTACCGCTTGAAACGGTCATGTGCTTGAGATAGTCTCTGCAAATTTACTTTGATAATGCGGCGCGGTTTGCGATGAATTTCTGCGATGTATTAGCGCGACAAACTAAAGACTTTATCGGAACCTGAAAAAGAACAACAACGGCTCGAACTATTTATGATGTATTGACAGCGTTTGAAATGAATTGCTGTTTCGATGTGAAGCCTCAACCCTGTCGTGAAAGCAACGGGTAACTGTATGACTCCCGCATTTCAGACGTGAACTTAGCAGGCCGTTCAGTTATATTTCTGTGTTGTTTACCAGTAAGTTTTGAAGGCCAAACCTCTGAGACATAGTGTGAAATATTTTTGTGACCTTTTGCTCCACTCGCTGTGTCAACAAGACATATGACTTGTTTTGCTATTTAACAGTTACGCAGGGAAGTTTTCTTGGTGACAGCTCACTTCACTTCCACTTCCCTCTCCCTCATCCCCCGCCGTTCCTTCTCTCTCTCTGGCTATGTGTGTGTGTGAGTGAGTGTGTGTGTGTGTGTGTGTGTGTGTGTGCGCGCTCGCGTGCGTGCGTGTGTGTGCCTGTCTGGTGTGTGGCTGTGTATGTCCGTCTGTTTCAGTGTCTCACAAATTCCTGGTACGCATCGCATTCTGGAGAAGAGGAGTATTTTCAGATGCTATTTGAAAGATGTATACAAAATAGTGATCCTTGGGTTGAGGACCTGAGGTTTATTGTTGGAGTACGAATAGTTAGCAACTTCCTTAGTTACAACGGAGCATATCCTGTCAAACATTTGTAAACGAGACAGAGAATATTTATTGAAGTGTACCCCGAGTGACGGGTACCCATTGAAGTTCTTTCAGCATTGGGGATAACTGATGCAGAAGGTCTCTTACATGTTGAGATGTATGTGCTTCGTGTTCTCACAAATGTTGCTTTTATTTTGTTAGTCTGACTCACAACATTGTGAAGGTTTTCGTCAAGGCCTGCTAAGAAAAACAAACCTTATAATGCCTCACGTGAATGAGAGAATTTTGTCATCGCTCGCAACATTTTAATATGCGTTACTGGAAAGGCGCTATATCTAACATTTTGCTCTTCAGGCTTATACATATACCAATTTTTATGAAGACTCGTTGTGCGTAAATATGCAGAGGGTGCTCATATCGTCGTCCAACAAATGAAACAGTCAATGTCAGAATAAAGTCCTCTGCATGTGCTTTACTTGCCGCATATTGGTGCAAACATCCTTGTACTACTTTGGAATGAGTTAAGATGTTCTTCTGTAGAATTTGGACAAATAAACTTTTGTGGTACTCTGTTTTTAAAAATATGTTGGTGTGTTTATGTGTGTGTGTGTGTGTGTGTGTGTGTGTGTGTGTGTGTGTGTGTGTGTGCCCGCGTGCCTGTGTGCATGTATGCGTGTGTGTGTGTGTGCATGTATGTTAGGGGGGGGGGGGAGGGAGGGACGGAGAGAAAGAGGGAGAGAGAGAGAGAGAGAGAGAGAGAGCGAGCGAGAGTGAGAGAGAGAGAGTGAGTGAGAGAGAGAGAGAGAGAGAGAGAGAGAGAGAGAGAGAGAGAGAGAGAGAGAGAGAGAGGATTCCAATGCATCGCTCTGTGCATAACGGGTGGAAAGTTACCCATGAAGTTAGTACAGGAGTACTGCACGCAGAAAGTGCAGCAGACAAAGAATGAGGAACAGATTACTGTTGGTTTTGTCTTAACTTTACTATAAAAGAAAATTCCAACAGAATTGCTGTCAGACGACTCGCAAACTCCCTCCCGAATATCCCTCGTAGAATTTACACACTCGCACACGCACGCACACACGTGCATGCACATACATATAGATACACATATACACGCATACAAACGCAAACAAATGCATGCACAAACACACACACATACAAAGACACAAATACACACACACTTACACACACGCACATACACAGACACACACACACACACACACACACACACACACACACACACACACACACACACACACACACACACACACACACACAAGCTTTATACAAACGTTGAGAGGAATACAGCAAACACTGTGAACATATGAGTGGAGACTTGAGGAGAGCAGACACCCAACTCACAGATGAGACAAGACAAATACATGTATATGGAAATAAAGGGAGATATGTGAAGGACGTAGAGATAACTCACAGGTGAGTTGGATAAACACACACACACACACACATATATAATATATATATATATATATATATATATATATATATATATATATATATATATATATAAACGGAGATATGTGGAGGTCGTAGAGACAACTCATAGGTGAGACAGGGAAACATCTTCTAACGAGGCCTGAGAAAAGACTATTAAAAACCCAACAACTTCAAATACCAACAGAGTGGGACAGAAAGGTCGTGTGTACGTCTGAATTTCCTGCTGTTTTTCAAGCAGCTATTAGATATAAGTTTGATCAAGATAACGACAGTCAAAACAAACCAACACACAAACAAAGAATCGTACAGACAAACAAACTAACAAACAGACAGGCAAACAAAATCATGCAACACATCGCTCTAGTCTTTGAAGTTGAAAGTTTTATTCATATAGATTTGCATAATTCTTTGGGGGCATTGCAGAAAACAGAAACAATCTTTGTC
>JAWQFJ010005215.1:0-12500 GCA_034096865.1 Theodoxus fluviatilis
GCCCATTCTACCCTGAACTCCGTAAAGTTCCAAGACCTTCCACAGAGCTTCCCTACTGACGGTGTCAAAGGCTTTTTGAAAATCAACAAACAGAGCATACACTTTTTGGTGCCTTTGTAGATACTTCTGTACAATGCTGGAAAGAACGAATACATTGTCGACAGTGGAGTATCCTCTTCTACACCCTGCCTGCTCTTCGCCAATGAGCTCGTTTTCATCTGCCCAAGCCTGCAGCCTCACTTTCAATACATGCAGGAATACTTTGCTTAAAGTGCTGCACAGGGAAATTCCTCTGTAATTGTCTGGTATATTTACAGGACCTTTCTTATGAATCGGAACAATTAAGGATTCGCACCATGAAGATGGGAATCGGCCTTGACTAAATATTGCATTGAAAAGCTTTAACAAGTGTGGTAACAAGATAGGTCCAGTGCACTTTAACATCTCTGACTGAACACCGTCTATGCCCGCTGCTGTGCTTGTCCTGAGAGATCTGATAGCTTCGGCAACCTCGGAAGTTGTTATATCAGAGTTCAGTACTGTGTCATCAGTAGTACAGAGTGGTCTATGACAGATTAGTTGTGGTGTCTGCTCATTTTCTGGTATCCTATACACATTTTGAAAGTGTTCTACCCACACCTCAGGATCTATATCTGGGAGTGCACTGGATCTGTAGTTTAAGGATCTGATTTGCTTCCAAAATACAGATGGATCACCAATGTTCATGTTCAGGTTATCCGTAAACATCCTTCTGAAATCGCGTTTCTTTGTTCGGAGTAAGCCTTTGTAATTATTCCGCCTTCTTACATAAACCTTCTTTTCTTCCAGAGTCCTAGAGTGTAAAAATTTTCTCAGCTGCTTGCTGGCTGATTTTCTAGCTTCTGTACATTCCTTGTCATACCATCTACTTTGGAAGGTGCGCTTGCTTTGCCATACACGTTTTTTCAGAAAGTCAGCAGCCTCCAACAAACATTTCGTTATCTTTTCCGTAACAAGGTTCACGTCGAGGTTACATTCATTCCAGTACAGTCCCTGACTAATCTCAGCGAGTCCGTGTATGACATTATTTCTATAGTCATCAGTATATCTATTATTCCATATTATTTTAGTGTCTTCCTTAGAATACTTCACAACTCTAGAGCAATCATGTACCTGACCTTTGAAACTCAACTTTAAATACATATGATTCGATAACACGGATTCACCAATCTTGAAGGACTTGCAGCTAAATAAAACATCTCTAGTACCAATGCAGTAATCAATGACGCTACAACCACCTGTCGACACAAATGTGTACTTATTAGAGTTATCGGCATCAACATGGCCATTGAGGATAATTAGATCAAATGCCAGACAGAGATCAAGCAATGATTTACCGAATTCGTTGACTGTTTCATCAGATGAGGAACGAGTGTCTTCGAGCACACTACAGCACATATCCTGCAGACAATCAGTATTTGCCGTGTTCAGGAGACCTGTTCGTGCATTCAAATCGCCACATCAGAAGTATAGAGCATTCACAATGTCTTTCCACAACATCAAGTATACATTTACCTAAGGCATCTACTCCATTAGCATCATCTAGCCCTTCATAGTGTGGGGAACCGATTGGTGGGATATACACATTGAACATCAGTACATCGCGATCAGTACCAAACAGCTCCCTACCCACTCGGAACACCAGAACATTCCCTAACTTACAGTCCACCAACTTAAAATATTTTGCGAGGGATCGGTGAATCAAACAAACAACACCCCCCGACATTCTACCTCGACTAGAGAGCTTTCTGGCTGGCGAGACGTAACAGTCATGATTGGGCAAGGAGTGGGACAAATCCAGATAACTTACAAAGGTTTCACATAAACATGAGAAGGATGACTTATTGAGAATCTCGAAAAATTCTGGTTCATCAAATTTCGACAGAATACCATCAATGTTCCATACAATCAACACAAAAGGCACAGTCAGTGCAACGGTCTGACTACGGGGCACATTACCAGTGTGACCAGATGTATCCGGATCAGCGACAGGGCCTCGGCCTTCATCCTATCTGTCCGATCGGCCGCCTTCCAACGTAGTAGCACGAGCAGCGGAGCGCGTCACGGGACGGTTGCGGTCAGGTGGCACGCGTCGCTCCTCACGGTGAAGGACTCCACCCCTGAAGAAAGCAAAGTATCCCTCCTCTTGAGCTTGGCGTAATTCCTCTCGCTGCCGCACAGTCAGATCCGACGACACTCCTATCCCCTTGACTCTCAAGTCCTTTCTTCTCTTGAGGATGTCTATCTTGTCGGCCGAGCGCTTCACGCATGCGATCAGTGGACGAATTTTACCCTCTGTGCGCCTGCCAACACGGTGTGCCCTGGTGATGTCGCTCACTTGCAGAGGGTTCGGTAGCACGCTGTTGACGATCTGCACGAACTTCTCCTCGCACTTTTCGTGACTGCCCTCATTGTTCGCCTCTTCTGGCACGCCGTACAGCAGAATGTTGTCGCGGCGACTGCGTTGCTCCTGTGTCTCTAATCTGTCATCCAAGTCTTTAACCGCATCCGCCAGTTCACTCTGGTTGTTTTTCAGCTGCTCAATGTCCTTGGTATGAGAGACCATCTTGTTTTTGATTTCAGCTACCTGATTCTCTATATTTGAGACCTTGAGAGAGAGAGAGAGAGAGAAAGAAAGAGAGAGTGAGAGAGAGTGAGAGAGAGAAAGAGAAAGATTGAGAGAGAGAAAGAGAGAGAAAGATTGAGAGAGAGAGAGAGAGAAAGAGAGAGAGAGACAGAGAGAGAGAGAAAGAGAGAGAGACAGAGAGTGAGAGAGAAAGAGAGAGAGAGCGAGCAAGCGAGAGAGCGAGAGAGAGAGAGCGAGAGAGTGAGAGAGAGAGTGAGAGAGAGAGAGCGAGAGATAGAGTGAGCGAGAGAGAGAGAAACACAGAGAGAGAGAAAGAGAGAGAAAGAAAGAGAAAGAGTGAGAGAGAGAGAAAGAGATAGAAAGAAAGAGAGAGAGTGAGAGAGAAAGAGAGAGAGTGAGAGAGAGTGAGAGAGAGAAAGAGAGAGACAGAGAGAGAGAGAGAGAGAGAGAGAGAGAGAGAGAGAGAGAGAGAGGGAGTACAAAACACACACACACACACACACACATACACAGGGTGAAGTTTCCCAAAGACGTTTAATTTTGGTTCATGCAAGTTTCGGAGTACATACGGTGTAAATTATGACAATTCATCCATGCATGGAACCCCTTGTAGTGTCCACAAGGCAATCGGACCATTAAATTGATGGAACAAAAACATCGAGCACGGACTTGTATTTCATAGGCTCATTTGCTAGAACATTTTCACACATTAAGCCTAGTAATGTCCTGGTTACTTTGCATGTTACAAGCTGTCCCTGTCGGCCTTCCAGTGTGTGTGTGTCTGTCTGTCTGTCTCCAGTGTTATCAGCCATGAAAGATACTGAAGCTCCCTGTTCATAGCACGTTGAAAAGAATACAAAATGACACAGCCATTCTGTCCATACAGTGTCTCATACACGTGATGTGACAATATACCTACTGTCCATACAGTGTGTCATACACGTGATGTGACAATATACCTACTGTCCATACAGTGTGTCATACACGTGATGTGACAATATACCTACTGTCCATACAGTGTGTCATACACGTGATGTGACAATATACCTACAGCAGCGAGACTGAGATACACTATACAAAACACTACCATACTTTCCATTTTTGTTCATACGTTTATACGAGTGAGACATCAAAATTCATTCAGTGGCAAGACTGAGATACACTATACAAAACACTACCATACTTTCCATTTCTGTTCATACGTTTATACGAGTGAGACATCAAAATTCATTCAGCGGCAAGACTGAGATACACTATACAAAACACTACCATACTTTCCATTTTTGTTCATACGTTTATACGAGTGAGACATCAAAATTCATTCAGCGGCAAGACTGAGATACAAAATACAAAACACTACCATACTTTCCATTTTTGTTCATACGTTTATACGAGTGAGACATCAAAATTCATTCAGCGGCAAGACTGAGATACACTATACAAAACACTACCATACTTTCCATTTCTGTTCATACGTTTATACGAGTGAGACATCAAAATTCATTCAGCGGCAAGACTGAGATACACTATACAAAACACTACCATACTCTCCATTTTTGTTCATACATTTATACGAGTGAGACATCAAAATTCATTCAGCGGCAAGACTGAGATACAATGTACAAAACACTACCATACTTTCTATTTTTGTTCATACATGTATACGAGTAAGGCATCAACATGCATACAGCAGCAAGACAGAGATGCAATGTATAAAACAACCATAATCTCCGTTTCATCTATTTATTGTTAATCATACATGTAGAGGCATCAACATACATGCATATACAACAGCAAGGCAGACCTGCAATGTACAAAACACAAACATACCCTCTATTTTCATTCATACATTCGTAGGCTTGGCAGCATAGACATACATACAGCAGCAAGACCGAGCCAAAATGAACATAACAACATAACCACGGGTCGTTTTTAGTTTTGATTTTCACGCCCCAAAATAAGGCCAAGCAACTCAACACTCCAGTGCACAACAAACTGGGTAAGAACATTTCCTCATCGTGTATTTACGTAATGCATGGAATAAATGAATTAATCAATGACTTAGATTTTAAGGTGCATCATCCTTGGTAGGCTATTAACAACCAAAGAAAACAGAAATTGCTGGAGCTGGTCAGAATAAGACAGTCTTCATTGCCTTCCAAATACCCTAGGGAGACAAAGGGTGTCTGTTCCTACCCACGACCCGCACAGACTTGCACTTACTGACATATTCGGTCATTTACAATGCCTCAAATCAAGTTGTTAGGAGAATTAAGTCATGTTTACATTCACATTGCTAATCTACGCACCAAACTATAGCATTAACAACTGATGGGGACAAAGAAAACAAGAAGGGCAAAGCCCATACGACTCACATGCTTGACCTTGACCTTTATATGACCTTGACCTTCAGGTGACCTTCAAGGTCAAGGCCAATCAGCTACACCTAGCAATGACATCATACACTAAACTAAGGAATGCTTTACACATTTTTCCTACCAAAATACATGTGGCCTTGACCCAAGGTCAAGGTCATTCAAGGTCATGCAACACAAAGCTGTTAATTCAAGACATAGGAAGCACAATGGTGCTTATTGGCACTTTCTACCATGAGATATGGTCACTTTTAGTGGTTCACTACCCCAATTTGGTCACATTTCATTAGGGTCAAAGTGACCTTGATGTAATGTGACCAAATGTGTCTCATGATGAAAGTATAACATGTGCCCCACATAATTATTAAGTTTGAAACAGTTATCTTCCATAGTTCAGGGTCAAGGTCACTTCAAAATATGTATACAATCCAACTTTGAAGAGCTAATGTGACCTTGACCTTGAAGCAAGGTCAACCAAACTGGTATCAAAAAATAGGGCTTACTTTGCCCTATATACCATGTATAGGTGAGGTATCCAATCTCAAAAACTTCAGAGAAAATTGAGAAAATGTGAAAAATGGCTGTTTTTAGACAACATTTATGGCTCCTGCGACCTTGATGCAAGGTCAAGTCACTATGTATGTTTTTTGAGGCCTTGTCATCATATAAACCGCAGGGATGGCATCATATAACGACTCCTTTCACAGGTCCGCTCGTCCAAAATATGGACGATGTTCCCATATTATATTATAAAAGTGCGGATTTGTATGGCAAGGATTTGATGCAAAACTATACAGGAGTTACTTCCCGTGACACATTTTGATAATTTTGGCCAATCCGAAATTAGGTCAGATTTACTGCGGAGTGGCCGCGTGTGCGTCTGCAATACATTTCCAAAATGTAAACAACGACTACATCAAGCCTTTTACCGATATTACGTGGGCAAAAGCCTTGCATTTTGCTTCTGAGTGGAAATTACTTGATGGGGAAGCGAGTTCTGTCATGGTCGCGTTCAGTGAACAGGTTGAACGCGGTGTTATCGGCGTTGGTAACCCTGGGTTTCATCGTTCGTGTTGTCAACGTTTAACGTGAAACTTCAGCGAAAAAACCGGCTGGAATCCATAAACAATGTACACTGGCCAGGTTATTTTTGGGGTGCTATGCACAGCCAAAGACTACGCTGTGTTGAGCTGTGCACTGAGCTTCAGTGCAATCCTTCCATAAGTATGAATGTATATATAGTCTGCAGACAGAACAACTTTTTGGATGGTTTGAGAGATAAGGGAAATTTTCTAATGTCTCAGTGTTCAATGCATAAAAGCTTGAAAACTCCAAGAAAAACCACATGGAATGAGAGGCAAGATAAATTAAAATGAGCTCTGAATAATGACAATAGTTCTGGAATATGCATATTTTTGGTGCATGCACATAATCTCAGTTGGTCCATGCTTGTGGAAAAACTGAGAGCTAAATTTCAAGTTCATAAACAACCAGTGCAGATTGTTGCATACAAGGGTGAATTATTGCACTCCGACATAAGCTAAACATTAGAGTGTGTGGTGGTAGTGTTCCCTTGAGGTGCTGAAGTTCAAATTTTAAACTTTCCAAGGCAAATGTTTTGAAAACCACATTCTTTTTTATGTCAAAATGCATTGTTTGGGTATGCTGATGCTTTGATGTGGTCTCAAAACATTATTATTATAATGCATGGAATATCTTGAAGTATATAGTCAGCTCTTTTGTCATGATAATTGTTTCATTGTTGTGATCATGACTGTTGTAGTCCAGTTCATGTTGGTCAAGAATAAAAGGCCGTACAAGCTTTGCTCTTGTGGGAAATTTCATGCTGACAAGGCAAAAATAATCTAAGAAAGGCATTGAAGGTGTAAAGTTGTGATCAATTGCTTGAGGATATTTTATTATTAACAGAATTACTAGTACTACATACATCATCACCAGTGGCATGCACATCAACATTGCTATTATCAACATCATCACTAGTACTGCACACATCATCATCAGTGACATGCACAACATCAACATTGCTATTGTCAACATAATCACTGGCATTGAAAGGCATTGAAGGTGTAAAGTTGTGATCATCATTGGCACACATAGCATCAACATAGCATGCCACTGATGTTAATGTGTGTAGTGGAAGTGGTGATACTGTTAATGATAGCAATGTTGATGCTATGTGTGCCAATGATGATGATGTGTGTAGTACTAGTGATGATGTTGATAATAGCAATGTTGATGTGCATGCCACTGGTGATGATGTATGTAGTACTAATAATTCTGTTAATAATAAAATATCCTCAAGCAATTGATCACAACTTTACACCTTCAATGCCTTTCAATGCCAGTGATTATGTTGACAATAGCAATGTTGATGTTGTGCATGTCACTGATGATGATGTGTGCAGTACTAGTGATGATGTTGATAATAGCAATGTTGATGTGCATGCCACTGGTGATGATGTATGTAGTACTAGTAATTCTGTTAATAATAAAATATCCTCAAGCAATTGATCACAACTTTACACCTTCAATGCCGTTCTTAGATTATTTTTGCCTTGTCAGCATGAAATTTCCCACAAGAGCAAAGCTTGTACGGCCTTTTATTCTTGACCAACATGAACTGGACTACAACAGTCATGATCACAACAATGAAACAATTATCATGACAAAAGAGCTGACTATATACTTCAAGATATTCCATGCATCATAATAATAATGTTTTGAGACCACATCAAAGCATCAGCATACCCAAACAATGCATTTCGACATAAAAAAAGAATGTGGTTTTCAAAACATTTGCCTTGGAAAGTTTAAAATTTGAACTTCAGCACCTCAAGGGAACACTACCACCACACACTCTAATGTTTAGCTTATGTCGGAGTGCAATAATTCACCCTTGTATGCAACAATCTGCACTGGTTGTTTATGAACTTGAAATTTAGCTCTCAGTTTTTCCACAAGCATGGACCAACTGAGATTATGTGCATGCACCAAAAATATGCATATTCCAGAACTATTGTCATTATTCAGAGCTCATTTTAATTTATCTTGCCTCTCATTCCATGTGGTTTTTCTTGGAGTTTTCAAGCTTTTATGCATTGAACACTGAGACATTAGAAAATTTCCCTTATCTCTCAAACCATCCAAAAAGTTGTTCTGTCTGCAGACTATATATACATTCATACTTATGGAAGGATTGCACTGAAGCTCAGTGCACAGCTCAACACAGCGTAGTCTTTGGCTGTGCATAGCACCCCAAAAATAACCTGGCCAGTGTACATTGTTTATGGATTCCAGCCGGTTTTTTCGCTGAAGTTTCACATTGCTGATGATTGCACGTTAAACGTTGACAACACGAACGATGAAACCCAGGGTTACCAACGCCGATAACACCGCGTTCAACCTGTTCACTGAACGCGACCATGACAGAACTCGCTTCCCCATCAAGTAATTTCCACTCAGAAGCAAAATGCAAGGCTTTTGCCCACGTAATATCGGTAAAAGGCTTGATGTAGTCGTTGTTTACATTTTGGAAATGTATTGCAGACGCACACGCGGCCACTCCGCAGTAAATCTGACCTAATTTCGGATTGGCCAAAATTATCAAAATGTGTCACGGGAAGTAACTCCTGTATAGTTTTGCATCGAATCCTTGCCATACAAATCCGCACTTTTAAAAGTTATTTTTCACTGTTTTCAAAATTTGATCGAAGTGGGAACTTTGTTGTTTTCAATCCCCAATACCATGTACTATCATAATATAATATGGGAACATCGTCCATATTTTGGACGAGCGGACTTGAACGATCCAATGCCACGCCCTGCGGTCTAATACACCATCATGCCAAATTGGGTGTTGATAGACTTAATAGTCTCCGAGAAAAATCCAACGTTTAAGTTTTTTACGCCCGACGGACGGACGGACGGACGACACGGGTGAGTACATAGACTCACTTTTGCTTCGCATGTGAGTCAAAAAACCACTTGTGGTTACGGTGATCTGACTAACCCCCCCTTTTTTTCCTGACCCTAAACTTTGATTTTGATCATGAAAAAGAGAAAAAAGTTAAAAAGTAAACACTTAAGTCTTAACTTTGTGCTGCCCCATCTTCCCTGTCTTATGAGCACTGAGGGAATCCACTATTTCAGTATTTGTAAGAAGTGTTTTCAGGGAGAGAGAGTTTGGTTTATCTTCAGTCTAGCCTCCTCTATAAAATATTTTTTTAATGAAATAAAATATAAGTTCTGGACGACCTACTGACCCTAATTTTTTCCTACTATGTCACCTTAACCAGTGCAACATGTTTTTTCCCCAGATGTGTTTGTCTTGATGATGGCAAGATGTATTTTACACAGCAACGGGCTGATGGCCTTGCCAAGAAAATTCAAGTTCTCTATTCACTCAACCAGGTCGCAAATGATCATTATGTTGAAGCAGCTGAGGCACAAATTTGCATAACTGTATGAAGCGCCATAGAAACAACACACTCACACACACACACACACACACACACACACACACACACACACACACACACACACACACACACACACACACACACACACAACTTTCACATATCTGATGAGGTTAGTTTAAAAAGAAAGAGTTTGATTAAAAGTATGAAATCACCCACTGACAGAAAACAATGATTCCAAAGATTTGTACAAATTATTCAGTCAATGGTTGTGCACAATAACTATATTTTTCCTTTTCCCAAACAACCTCTTGATATTTTGCTCTACTTTAGTAAAGAAAGATCTACACCATAGCAGTAAAAGATCCATTTTCAGATGAAATTCAATGTGAAGGTGTTTATTTTTGTATTCAACTTTTTATCAAAGGTCGAAATAACAAACCATTTATTTGAGGTGGGTTTCTCAGGGCTAGGATACGCCAGCAAAGTTAGTACAAGGCAAACCAACTGAGGTGCGTTTCTCAGTGCTAGGATATGCTAGCAAAATTAATACAAGGCAATCCAACTGAGGTGTGTTTCTCAGGGCTAGGATACGCTAGCAAAGTTAGTACAAGGCAATCCAACTGAGGTGCGTTTCTCAGGGCTAGGATTTGCTAGCAAAGTTAATACAAGGCAATCCAACTGAGGTGCGTTTCTCAGGGCTAGGATACGCTAGCAAAGTTAGTACAAGGCAATCCAACTGAGGTGGGTTTCTCAGCACTAGGATACGCCAGCCAAGTTAGTCAAAGGCAATCCAACTGAGGCGCGTTTCTCAGCACTAGGATACACTAGCCAAGTTAGTCAAAGGCAATCCAACTGAGGTGTGTTTCTCAGGGCTAGGATATGCCAGCAAAGTTAGTACAAGGGAATCCAACTGAGGTGCGTTTCTCAGTGCTAGGATACGCTAGCAAAGTTAGTACAAGGCAATCCAACTGAGGTGCGTTTCTCAGTGCTAGGATACGCTAGCAAAGTTAGTACAAGGCATCCACTGAGTGCGTTTCAGGCTGGATCGCTAGCAAAGTTAGTACAAGGCAATCCAACTGAGGTGCGTTTCTCAGGGCTAGGATACGCTAGCAAAGTTAGTACAAGGCAATCCAACTGAGGTGCGTTTCTCAGTGCTAGGATACGCTAGCAAAGTTAGTACAAGGCAATCCAACTGAGGTGCGTTTCTCAGTGCTAGGATACGCTAGCAAAGTTAGTACAAGGCAATCCAACTGAGGTGCGTTTCTCAGTGCTAGGATACGCCAGCAAAGTTAGTACAAGGCAATCCAACTGAGGTGCGTTTCTCAGTGCTAGGATACGCCAGCAAAGTTAGTACAAGGCAATCCAACTGAGGTGCGTTTCTCAGTGCTAGGATACGCTAGCAAAGTTAGTACAAGGCAATCCAACTGAGGTGCGTTTCTCAGTGCTAGGATACGCCAGCAAAGTTAGTACAAGGCAATCCAACTGAGGTGCGTTTCTAAGGGCTAGGATGCGCTAGCAAAGTTAGTATAAGACAATCTAACTGAGGTGTGTTTCTCAGTGCTAGGACTCGCTAGCAAAGTTAGTACAAGGCAATCCAACTGAGGTACGTTTTCTTTCAAAGCCTGTTCAAACAATTCACCTGCTTGCCCACGCAGCATAAACATTTCACATGAAAATCTAACTTGTCTTCTCTGATCTTGATTATGGAGCACTGTGTAATAATTTTTTTTGTTATTTAATTTGTATTTTAAAATAATTTTAGGAGAAAAGTACAAAAAACAAAGAAACAACAAAAACAAAACCATCAAAAACAAAAACTATCATAAACATCATCATAATAATCATTAACAATGTTATCTTCATCAACATTATCATCCTCATTGTCATAATGATCTATCACATCATTTTTTTTCTACACCATAATAAAAACAAGCACACATGCACATACACATATGTATACAGAGAGAGAGAGAGAGAGAGAGAGAGAGAGAGGAGAAAGAAAGAGGAAAAAAGAAGAGAGAGAGACTGAGAGAGAGAGAGAGAGAGAGAGAGAGAGAGAGAGAGAGAGAGAGAGAGAGAGAGAAAGACTGAGAGAGAGAGAGAGAGAGAGAGAGAGAGACTGACAGAGAGAGAGAGAGAGAGAGAGAGAGAGAGAGAGAGAGAGAGAGAGAGACTGACTAAGAGAGAGACTGACTAAGAGAGAGACTGACTAAGAGAGAGAGAGAGAGACTGAGAGAGAGAGAGAGAGAGAGACTAAGAGAGAGAGAGAGAGACTGACTAAGAGAGAGACTGACTAAGAGAGAGAGAGAGAGACTGAGAGAGAGAGAGACTAAGAGAGAGAGAGAGAGACTGAGAGAGAGAGAGAGACTGACTAAGAGAGAGACTGACTAAGAGAGAGAGAGAGAGAGAGAGAGAGAGAGAGAGAGAGAGAGAGAGAGAGAGAGAGAGAGAGACTGACTAAGAGAGAGACTGACTAAGAGAGAGACTGAGAGAGAGAGAGAGAGAGAGAGAGAGAGAGAGAGAGAGACTGAGAGAGAGAGAGAGAGAGAGAGACTGAGAGAGAGAGAGAGACTGAGAGAGAGAGAGAGAGAGAGACTGAGAGAGAGCGAGAGAGAGAGAGAGAGAGAGAGAGAGAGAGAGAGAGAGAGAGAGGGAGATGTAGGAATATCTACACAAAATGAGGCACACAAACAATTACACAATTATAGTGGTTACAGTAACCCAACTGACCTTTTTATTCTGCCAATCCTTAACTTTTGTTAAAAGTGGAATTTTAGAAAGTTCAAATCAGCAGTAATCTATGATGTGTGTGCTGTCCCATCTTCCCTGCCCTGTGCGTGCTGTCCCATCTTCCCTGCCCTGTGCGTGCTGTTCCATCTTCCCTGCCCTGTGCATGCTGTCCCATCTTCCCTGCCCTGTGCGTGCTGTCCCATCTTCCCTGCCCTGTGAGTGCTGTTCCATCTTCCCTGCCCTGTGCGTGATGTCCCATCTTCCCTGCCCTGTGCATGCTGTCCCATCTTCCCTGCCCTGTGCGTGCTGTCCCATCTTCCCTGCCCTGTG
>JAWQFJ010005215.1:20000-35684 GCA_034096865.1 Theodoxus fluviatilis
CTATTCTTACAAAGACCGGTCATAACGAGCCTTTGCTATATACAGTTACAAGACGCTGGGAAACGCAGCGCCCCAAGCGGAAGGTTACTTGGGTGAATCAATGGAAGTAATCAGACCGCTTACCGACATTGCTTGTTTCTCGACGCGCTTCTGATGCGTTCCGATCATGTGTGTGAATAAATGAGCGACTTTTTTGGAAATTATCTCCCTTGCCGCCGCTTGGCGGCGCGTCGGCTCCAAGGGGCTTGGTTGGTACACAGGACAAGTTCTTTCGCTCAGATTAGACCTGAGTGTTCGAGGTTTTTTAATTGTTTTCTTGCTGTCGCTTTCAAATCTGTTCACAGTACTAGGCTGGCTGGTTTACTTAGATGTGATTTTTTTTAATGCGTGCTAGCTGATATTAGGTTTAGAGCTTGAATTTTCAATGATATTACGCTTACAACTCCAGTGTTCGAACCAATGAAAACCACGGAAAGAGATGGCCGTTTCGTTCCTTGCATCTCATTGGCCAGCTTGTCATGAGGTCAGCCCGTGATCACGCGCTGACCTCATGACAGTTGTAAGCGAAAAAGCGAGTTGTAAGCGTAGATGTGATTTTTTTAATGCGTGCTAACTGATATTAGGTTTAAAGCTTGAATTTTCAATGATATTACGCTTACAACTCACTTTTTCGCTTACAACTGTCATGAGGTCAGCGCGTGATCACGGGCTGACCTCATGACAAGCTGGCCAATGAGATGCAAGGAACGAAACGGCCATCTCTTTCCGTGGTTTTCATTGGTTCGAACACTGGAGTTGTAAGCGTAATATAATTGAAAATTCAAGCTCTAAACCTAATATCAGCTAGCACGCATTAAAAAAAATCACATCTAAGTAAACCAGCCAGCCTAGTACTGTGAACAGATTTGAAAGCGACAGCAAGAAAACAATTAAAAAACCTCGAACACTCAGGTCTAATCTGAGCGAAAGAACTTGTCCTGTGTACCAACCAAGCCCCTTGGAGCCGACGCGCCGCCAAGCGGCGGCAAGGGAGATAATTTCCAAAAAAGTCGCTCATTGACAGTGCAATGTGTAATAAAATGATTTGCTGCAATAATGGGGGTGTTTTGGCTTTGTTTTTTGTAGCAGGCGTTGTGAAATCGAACGCGCACATAGGCCTATTAAATCTACATGGTGTTGATGGAACGATCTAATTTTCATTATTATCGAAGAATGCAAGCTTGTTTATCAACGTGGAATATCTTTAGGAAATGCAAAGCAATACATACCTGTCAAGAAGGTGATTTGCGGCCAGAAAGTCATTCGATCAAGTGAATTCAGTTGCCGCATGAGAGAAGCGTCGACCTGCGTCGAGTATAATCTTTGGGTCGACGCAGGTCGACGCTTCTCTCATGCGGCAACTGAATTCACTTGATCGAATGACTTTCTGGCCGCAAATCACCTTCTTGACAGGTATGTATTGCTTTGCATTTCCTAAAGATATTCCACAGGGGTATATACGTTGATAATCAAGCTTGCATTCTTCGATAATAATGAAAATTAGATCGTTCCATCAACACCATGTAGATTTAATAGGCCTATGTGCGCGTTCGATTTCACAACGCCTGCTTCAAAAAAAAAGCCAAAACACCCCCATTATTGCAGCAAATCATTTTATTACACATTACACTGTCAATTTATTCACACACATGATCGGAACGCATCAGAAACGCGTCGAGAAACAAGCAATTTTACATGTCGGTAAGCGGTCTGATTACTTCCATTAATTCACCCAAGTAACCTTCCGCTTGGAGGCGCAACGTGTCTCGATCCTCACAACAATGAGCTAATGAGCTATCTTTGTGTAACTATATAATCTTTGACTCGAGTAAGTCGCCATTTTGACTGCTTCGACTTCACAACTGCACAAGCGCTCGGAGAATCCGAAAACGAGTATTTTCAGCTTCGGCAAAGATCGGCAATGATCGTGACCAATCAAAACGAGCACAAAGTTTGGATAAATGACGTCGCAGTACTTCGTGAAACATGACGGAACGACCCGACAACCGAACTTGCGAAGGCGCCAAAGTTCACCCTTACCCCCCCCCCCCCCCCAATTTTCTCTTCGGATTTGCGTCGATCTCAGAAATGACCCATTGACTTAAAAAAAATACGGAAATCAGTATAAATACGGATCAGTCCCATGTCTGATTTATGGCTCCTGTGACCTTGACCTTGAAGCAAGGTCAAGTCACTATGTATGTTTTTTGAGGCCTTGTCATCATACACCATCATGCCACATTTGGTGTTGATAGACTTAATAGTGTCCGAGAAAAATCCAACGTTTAAGTTTTTTATGCCCGGACGGACGGACGGACGGACGGACGGACGGACGACACGCCTGAGTACATAGACTCACTTTTGCTTCGCATGTGAGTCAAAAACCACACACATACACACACGCAAACACACACCTATATCCTACCTGAGGTTTTCCTAAACTTCAATGCAAAGTTTGATCATATAAATAAAAAAATAATTACAGTAAAAAAAACACGCACATACACACACACAAACACACACCTACACACACACATACACACAGACATACACACACACATGCACACACACATACACATACAAACACACACCTAATTCCTACCTGAGGTTTTCCTGAACTCCAGAGCAAGGTTATCTTGAAAGCGTTTGGCCACCTCGTCCAGATTTCCCTTGGCGCTGCCCACACCCTTCTGCTGCAGCTCCAGCACTGCCAGTCACAGAATCCAGGCATGACCACTGACTGCCATGTATCATGGGCAGCAACAACAACAACAACAACAACAACAACAACAACAAATGAATGCCATCTACCCGCATCATCGCCACCATCTTCATCACATGCATCTACATCCTGTGCACTCTGTGAACCCGAGTCAGTAGTGACTCTGGCACAGTTCGCAATGAATAATAGACTTGACCCTTCGCGTTACATCATTGTGCCAAAAATAGTTCGTTCTGATACTATTTCTCTCTCCACTTTTTACAGAAATCATTCAGATGTCAAAACTGGTTTTCATTTCAATGCAAACATTTTATTTTATCGAATAAACGCTTATTTATTACCTCAACAAGAGTAAGTTATGATTTTTGTGCGAAATAGTCTTAGAACTACGTATGTCAGGGAGCAGATTGGCTTTCGCACAAGCCTCTCGAGTGACCACCATTTGCATAAATTGGACGAAAACCTTCCATCACATGATGTCAACTGGGCTAGAGACACTTTCGCCGGTGGGAGAAGTGTCTAGTGAGCTGGAATGCATCATGTGCTGACCCAGGGGCTGCTCGGTAGCAAGATATTACTCATTTCGCATGGTTTTGTTGAGTGGCTACGCCTACCGATGAAAAGGACCCACTGTATTCTTTGCACATTGTGATTAGATACGGACCTCTTTCTACATCAGACTGACACATGTTCTCCAGAAAAACAGATTCTCTAGCAAAGTGTGAGTGTTAAGTGTCCAAAATGTCGGCAGCGCTGAATTTCTCAACTGCCAAGCTGCGAAAACAACACGGAAGAGGAAGAAGTGTGCACAACGGAGCTACATGATAGTATCATCAAATGTGTAGAGGAAGAAGTAGTCACAACAGAGCTACATGATAGTAGTGTGCACAACAGATCTACATGATAGTATCATCAAATGCGTCTTGGGTATTATGTAGCCGAGTGGTACGCAGCAATTTTAGACAAGCAATCAGCACCCAGCTTTGCACAGGATTCTGTCTCTGTCATCATCACCAGTCACTGTCATCATCACCATCAGCACTGGCACCTATATCGTCATCTTCACCATCAGCACTGGCACCTATATCGTCATCGTTCCCGTCATCATCGTCACCACCACCACCACCACCATCATCATCACCACTACCACCACCACCATCAGCATCATCATCACCACTACCACCACCATCAGCATCATCATCACCACTACCACCACCATCAGCATCATCACCACCACTACCACCACCATCAGCAGCATCATCACCACCACTACCACCACCACCATCAGCATCATCACCACTACCACCACCACCATCAGCATCATCACCACTACCAACACCATCAGCATCATCATCACCACTACCACCACCATCAGCAGCAGCATCACCACTACCACCACCAGCAGCAGCAGCATCATCACTCCTCACATTCTCTCTCCTGGGACAGCTCAGTCACAGCGTGGTGGAGGTCAGTCTCCAAGAGTTCCTTCTGCTGTAGAAGTGTGTCGCGGTTCCGTGTCACAGTCTCCAACTCAGCACGCAGCATTTCCAATGCGGAGCGCTGCTGTGCGTGCTCTACAACAAACACACAACACACTGGTGTTGATTTCAGTTCCTTGGAGTGAAATGCCACCTCAGGTGTCAACCTTGGTGACCCAAGATCCATGTTTCCCATGCCTGTCACACACAGTGTCACAGTGTCACAGTTACCATGCTGAGGGACTTTTTCATTTGATGCAAGAGAAAAATGACTTTTTGTTTCCAATATTCAGAGAGAGAGAGAGAGAGAGAGAGAGAGAGAGAGAGAGAGAGAGAGAGAGAGAGAGACAAGGGGGTTAGGGTATGGGGGGAGGAGGTGGTGGTAGACAGAAAGGAAGACGCACACACACACACACACACACACACACACACACACACACACACACACACACACACAAACTGAAAGCGACAGTAAAACAGCATATATCTTGTAGATGAAATCTTCATCCCAAACCAGTGATATTTTGGCAGTAAAATCACCAAATACACATTTATAGTTTTACACTACTTATTTTACTTTCTTCTCCAACTCTATTCCAATCTCTTTCTTTTCCCAATTACCTTTCCTTTCTTTCCTTTAATGTCTTTTCTTTCCTTCAATTCTTATCATTTTTCTCCTACCCTGATTTTCTTCTCCAATTCTTATTATACCTTCTTTCTTCTCCAATACTCATCTTCTTACTTCTCCAGTTTTTACTTTTTTCTTCTCCAATTCTTATCTTACCCTCTTCACCAATCCTTATCTTACCCTCTTCACCAATTCTTATCTTACCCTCTTCACCAATCCTTATCTTACCCTCTTCACTAATTCTTATCTTACCCTCTTCTCCAATTCTTATCATACCTTCTTCGCCAATCCTTATCTTACCCCTTCCCTTCTTCTCAATTCACAGCCTATCTTCTTCCTTCTTACCTTCTTTCTTCTCTAATTCTTATCATACCTTCTTCACCAATCCTTATCTTACCCCTCCCCTTCTTCTCAATTCACAGCTTATCTTCTTCTTTCTTCTATTATTCCTACCTTCTTTCTTCTCCAATTTTTATCTTACCTTCTTCTTTCTTCTCCAATGTTTCAAGTTGACCTGCAAAGTCAGACAGGGCAGTGAGCCACAGGACAAGATAGGGATGCACATGCAGATCCTTGTCCTCGTTCAGCCCAAGACACCGGAACGCAATTCCGGACGGCCCAAGAAAATCAGACAATATTGCCAGTTTTCAGAACGGACAAAAACCCCTCCTTTTTCAGTTTTAATCGTTGGCATCATGAGCATGCCTTGGCATGTTTGCCTCTCTCTCTCCCCCTCCCTCTATCCATCTCTCTCTCTCTCTCTCTCTCTCTCTCTCTCTCTCTCTCTCTCTCTCTCTCTCTCTCTCCTCCCCCCCCCCCCCTCCCTCCCTCCCTCCCTCACATTAAAAAAGAAAAGGTTTGGGTTGGCAAGAAAAAATAAGGTCAGCCAGATTATTGTTACCACAACTTTTTTGGGTGGGGGTGGGTGGGGGAGGGGGATGGTAGGTAGTGGGGGTGGGTGGGGGAGGTGTCAGGTTAGCAAAGGGCAAGTCAGAAAGGGTTCAGCTTGCATTACAACTAACTGTTTTGTAACATCGACTGTATGGGGTTCTCTCGGTTCTCACCAGGAAAATCAAGATAAACCCAGCAGTGAGTTTGCAACAGGTTTCCTGTCCCCACTTGCTCTTCACTCAGGCTTACAACGTTAGGAAGGGGTAAGTTATGATAGGCTAAGGCAAAAAAATGAGTTGTTGTCGAGGTAACTTGGCCAACAACAACAAAAATGGGTCGGAAGGTCGGCCTGAACATAAACCTAACTTTCTTTCCTTTTCTTTTTGCATGAGGCCGTATTGAACATAAACCAAACTTTCTTTCACTGAAAATGCGATTTACAAACTGAAATAGTGGAGTCCCTGAGAGGCTCATGGGGCAGGGTAAACGAGAAATGCACTCAACTAATTGTTAACCATTTATAAATTTTTAACTTAATTTTTTCTGTATTTAATCAAATACAAGTTCAGAGTCAGCAGAAGAAGAAAAAAGGGCCAGTTGGGTTCCTGTAATCAACTTTTCTTCTTTTGTTTTTGGTGCCTAAAATAGGTCAAGTTACAACAAGGTAGGCTGGGTAAGGTCAGGAGAGGGCAAGGAGTGATGGGGTCGGGTGAGGCTAGGGTAGCGTATGTTAAGTTCTCATAGGTTAGAACTGATTAGATTTGTTCCCGTCATTGTATCAGATGACATCCTGCCACAAAAATTTTCCGCAGATCAACTTCCAACAGAATAAATATAAAGGAGATAAACACTTCCAACAGAACAAATGTAAAAGGAGATAAAGAGACTGCGAGCAGATGGGTAATCAGGTGCACATTACACAGAACACTCTCTCCCCTTCAAAAATGCCATCCTCAAAATTATGATATTCGGCACCAGCAGAACTTCACCTATGAATGAGGATGATCATTCCATGCTGTGTCTTACCCATTTTTCTCTCAGCATAAGAGAGAATCTGTTGTCGCTCCGCCGTGATCACGTCTGCAAACTCTGTGCATCGGTCATCGATTTTTGCCTGCACCTGGGCCAGTTTGGACTTGAATTTTGCAAACTCCTCGTTGATGGACTCGGCCGAGCTAAAGACATCAGCAGCGCTGTGGGCAGAAAAGAAAAGATGAAAAAAATCCAGGCCTTCAGTTCTCCAGTCAATAATGACGAAGCCAACAATGACAAAGACGATGACGATGACAATGACGATGACGATGATGATGATGATGACAATGATGATGATGATGATAATGATGATGACAATGTTTTATGTCCAATCCACAATCTTTGTCATATTAACTCAGGGTATCTGCATCCTAGATGGTTGCTAAAAAGGCAATTTATGTGAAGTGTACAACATAAAGTGGGTGGAATTTCCATGGCCTTGAGGATGCTCTCCTAATGTATTTATATAAAAAAAGAGACTAAAGTAAGACTTCCACAGATGGGCCACACTAGCAGACACGTCCAAGGAGAGGGGTACGGGAAGGTGAAGATGACGTAATGCTGACGGGCCATAGCATAGTGATTGGCTGCAATTTTATGCTGGAAAATGTAAAACGCAGCCAATCAGATGCTGTGGCCCATCAGCTTGAGTGTTACATCATCTTTGCTGTCTTTCTCTTACAGCAAAAAGGTTGACAGGACTGGTGGCCTTTCATAGCCAATGGAGACTGAATGGCTCTGTGGCCCCATTCAGCCTTCCACAAAGGCAGCCATTAGAGAGAGAGAGAGAGAGAGAGAGAGAGAGAGAGAGAGAGAGAGAGAGAGAGAGAGAGAACGAACGAACGAACGAATCAGTTTATTGTATAGGCCTGCGGCCCATCACAAGTACAAAGATGCAATACACTTTTTAAACAACATACATATTGGGCACTAACACTATGTGTCACAATACTCCATTGTAATCACATACAGAGAGCTGTTATAATTCTCTTTATTGCTCTCTGCTTATTCTAGAAAAAATCATTCTGCGTATCTTGCAAGATTGCCTTTCTTCTCATCAATGCATGGTAGAGGTAGGTCACAGGCAACCCCTCTTATCACATAAGTATCTCTGTTACCGATGAGCTGTACAAAAGGGTCCTCCATTTCTTCATTAACAAATGGTATGATATATCTTACTCGTAGGTCGTACAAAGCTGGACAATGCAAAAGAAAATGCCTCTCGTCTTCATCTTTCTCTCTGCAATTGGGACACAAGGTTACATCATTATCTCGGCTGTACCTATGCCTGTGAATGAACAGGTCACTGATTCCCATTCTAAATCTAATCATGCAGTCTCTGAAGATTTTTCTATCCAACGCTACAAGGTAAGATTCTGGACCAAAAACAAGCTTGAATTCTTTGTATAGGGAATATCGTGGACTTATACTATACTTTAGCCACAACTGCTGTGTGAACTCGTCAATGAGCCGTTCTCTTAAATTTTTCATAACCTCTCGTTCGTTGACCGCTGACTGTGATATCCACACCTCTGACAAACCATATTTGGCTAATAAGCATTTGATCTTGGATGCCCAGTTGCTTCTCTCCAAGTTCTTCAACATGGATAAGTACACTACCCGTGGGTATCTATCATTTTCCATTCTAAGTACCTTGAACCAGTATTTCATTGATCTCAGCATTGCATTAATGTATAAAGGATATCTTCCCGTCTCTCCATAAACCAGCGCGTTGGGAGTTCTTGAACTTACATTTAAGTATTGTTTCAATGCTGTCAAATGTACACTTTCTATTATTTCGCAATTGTCGACACCCCATATCTCTGAAGCATACAAGAGGATAGGCTGGATCTGTACATCAACAATTTTGTTAAAGACATTCGGTGCTACATGTGCCAGCTGTCGTACTACTTTCATGCACTTCGCGACCGCAGCTCTTCCACGAAATGCCAAATCTGCCAGGATTGAGTTTGTGCAGATCTTAGTGGACAACGTCACTCCCAGATATCTGTACGAAGGGACAATGTCAAGTTTTTGCCCTTTCAAATACCACACTTCGTGACCTGCCACGTGACCTCCCTTGCGGAATATCATCATCAGAGTCTTCTGCGCATTCACTCTCAAACCTAGTCTGTTGGCAGCTGCTTCTAGGTTACATATTTGGTTCTGCAATCCTGGAACCGTATCTGACAGGAGTGCAACATCGTCCGCAAACAAAAGTACGAAAATTTCCACACCATTGGCAACCAGCTGCACCCCGTGCCTACCCTTTTCTTTTATCTCTTTCGTAAGTGACGTCATCAACATGGAAAAAAGTAATGGACTCAACTTGCAGCCCTGTTTCAAGCCGCCAGAGCTGCTGAAGAAGTCAGAGGTCATTCCGTCGCATTTCACGCAACATTTCACACGTTCATATATAGATTGCAGCATATTGCCCATCCTGCCAGTCATACCAAGTTGAACAAGAACATTCCATAAGGTCTGGCGGTCAACCGTATCAAACGCCTTGGTAAAATCAACAAATGCTACATACAGTTTTTTGTGTCTAAACAGATACCTTTGTACAACACTGTGTAACACAAAAACATTATCAATAGTTGAATACCCTCTACGAAAACCCGCTTGTTCTTCCCCAATAATATCATAGGCATCTGCCCACTGCTGTAATCTGCTTTTCACAATGTGGAGGAAAACTTTGCTTAGGTTGCTTATCAATGATATGCCACGATAGTTATTCGGATCACTGATTGAACCTTTCTTGTGAAGAGGGACAATGATTGATTCTGCCCATTGACTAGGAAATACCGACATTTCAAATATACCATTGAACAATTTTAACAGATATGGTAACAAGACTCCAGATACACTTCTGATCATGTCTGCCAATATACCGTCTGTACCTGGTGCCTTGCCCCCCCTGATGTGTTGTATCGCATCAGTTATTTCAGTGGCTGTAATATCTGCATCTAATAAGTCGACCTCATAGCTTTTTGAGCCACTACCCACTGTCCTCCAATCGGTGCTCCGCGACTCGGAGTCAGAAACTGCGGCAACAAACACGTTCTGGAAATGATTAACCCAGGCCTCAGGAGTAATGCCCGTTGGGGTTCTGTGTCCGCCACCGAGAGCTTTAATTTGCCTCCAAAATAGTTGTGCATCGTTAACATGATAAGTTAATATTTCAGTGGCCCTCCGTCTGTATTCTTCTTTCTTGCCTCTTAGTAACTGCTTGTACGCTTTCCTGCTGTTTACAAATGCCATTCTATCCTCCACAGAGTGAGTGGCCATGTACTTGCGGAGTTTTTTCCTAGCCGTTTTCTTACTAAACGAGCATTCTCTATCAAACCATCGCTGTTTCCTTTCTGTTGACCCCCTGAATGTTTTTTTGAGAAAGTCCGCCGCATTCACGAGAACATCTGTAATTATGCTAGCAGTTTCGTCTATATTGAAATTTTCAGCACTCAAAAGTTCATTTACATCTGTTCTAGACAGCCCTTCCCGTACATTGTCAACATAAGTTTGCACTGAAACATTTTGCCAAATAATCTTTGTTTGAATTGATTGATTTCTTGACACATTTCTTTGAGTCAATACATTGCTATCAAAAACTGCCTCGAGTCTCATGTGCGGAGACAGGATAGTTTCTTTTACACCCAGAGAACGAAAATTTGGTACAATATCAGCAGAGACTATTAGATAATCAATCACACTGCTTCCGCTAGAGCTCACATATGTAAATTTTCCAGAAGCTTCATCCAATAGACCGTTAAGGATAGTTAACTCGTATGCAATACAGAGTGACAACAAGGACTGGCCATACTCATTCACCACTTCATCATCCGAATATCGCAACTCACTAGTTACGTCTGACAACATATCTCCCATATCGATCTTTTGTCCTATTTCTGCAACCCCTTTCTCGATCTCCAACACCTTTTCCATCACGCCGTGAAATTCTCTCTTCATGGTTTCTATTTCACTTTTCAACTCATGGGCTAGCTTCATCCTAGATTCTTCTATGTGTTCATGCATCACTTTCATCATTTGTTCCATGTCTTCCTTTTCCAGTGGCCCGGTTTTTTTTCTTCTATATCCATTGCTAGCAACAGGAGGGTCGATCTGTCATATGTGTAGCCTGTGGAGCTTGGCACATGGACATACGGTGCTGATTCTGTCGCCAAGCACACATCAGTGCCTCGCATAGCGGACAGGAAACTGGTTGCACAATTCGATGTCAGAGACGCGTGCAGGCAGTGAGTAATACCAATCATCGTGAAGACAACAGTGACACGTATCATCATTCTAGCAGCAATTTGAATTATGCAGTTCTTTTTCAGCGTCGTAGGGCAGTGGCTACTGTGCCGGTCCGAGGGCGCCTTTCCGTCACGCGCTTCGAAGCATCCTATGCGAGCCCTGTATGTAGCGGTGTCTACCCCCATGCTGGTTGAGATTCTTCCACTAACCGCTAAAGACTCCTCCAGCAACCAGCAAAAAACTCGGCACTGACAAAACAGTTTAACAATGGCACTAGCGTGACGCTATACTCCTTTGCTAAAAGTCACGGAACGCCTGCGTGAGTCAGTGCTATCACAGTTCGTTTTTGTAACGGCAAGTCGGTAGAGTATCACTCACTGGCCCCGCGCGCCAAAAGTCCCAAGAAAAGAATTGTACCGAATGCTCACAAAGGTCTGGGCAAAATTCAATACACTTGCCTAGTCAATAAAGTCAGCAACACGACTCGCGGTCCGAGGGCCTAGCACTTCTACACTGGTCTGGCCAACTCAATCCGTAAGGGCCCGGTCACACCACACGAACTTTGCTGTAGTGTTCCTTGAACGGTAGGGAGAGGGGGCCACCGCTCGTCACCGCACACAAAATGGAAAGAAAAAATGGAAAACACGGGCGTTGCCTTAGCGGTGCACCGCTGAAGCCAGCGTTGCTTTAGCGTTGGTTTAACGGTAGCGAGCGTTGATTTAGTGGTGGACCGAGCGTTGATAGAGCGGCGTTCTGCGAAATTTAATGATAATCATAATAATAATAATAACCATAATCTTTCTTTCACGTTGACATGGCTCATGTATTATACCGCTTTTGACTACGGAGCTTAACGTATCGAAGTCCATGGTAGTACAACTTTGAACAAATTCGATCAACGGCAGCTCGATTCCAAAATGGACTCCTGGTTCATTTCTCCCCGTATTTGTAGCCAAATTCTGGTCCCGCTCCGACACCTCCATACCACAACGCCAAACCAAAGTTCATCACTGCAATGGATCGCTGCTTCAACGCCCGACACCGTTCCAGCAATCCCGTGTCCGCTCGTAAAACGCTTACAACCGGTCCACCAAAGTTTAATCACCACTCGGGCAAAGCTGGCGAAGCAGCGGTGGTCCAGCGTTCAAGATTTCTGCGTTGACCTAGCGGACCCAAGCGTCCACGAACTTGCGTCTAGCGGTGCCAAACTTTGACTGGGCGTTGTTGGAGCGGTGGTGAACTTTGCCGGAGCGGAACATTGCCCGCTCCTCACCGCTCGCAATATTTTGTGCAACTCAAAACTTTCGGAACGGTAGGAGGGACCATCAGCGGTCGCCGAGCGTATACGGCGTTGCTTTAACGGGGGCCAACGGTCGTGCACGGTAACGAGCGGTGATGAATTTTTTCCAATGCTCCAGGAACGCTCCAGCAAAGTTCGTGTGGTGTGACCGGCCCCTAACCTCGGCAGGGTTGACGCGCACGGAGCGCAACACACGTCTGCCGAAGTTGGTCAAACTCGATAACAAAAAACCACTACATGTCCGAATATGCAGAGATAAATGTAACTTACATCATCACTAGATGTCCATCCTAATCCATTGAATCTCTGCAGTGCACATTTCCTTGTTCGGTCACAATCTCTAACCCGATACGCAGAGCTCTGTCCCACACGTCCGCTCTCGAGCTCGGCACAGTCGTGAATGAGAGAGAGAGAGAGAGAGAGAGAGAGGGGGGGGGGGGGGGGGGAGAGAGAGAGAGAGAGACAGAGAGACAGAGAGAGAGAAGAGAGATTGGGAGAGAGAGCATGTGTGTGTGTGTGTGTGTGTATTTGTGTGTGCATGTGTGATATGTGAGAGCAAGTTCACCAAGAGCGTGAAATTCTATGGGAGCTATTTCTGAGGTGAAGTTTAGCCCCCAAAAGTGACGGCATTGAATTGCAACAGACCGTGATGTGGCACAGGTAGATAAAAACCATGGATGGATGGATGGATGGATGGATGGATGAATAAGGATGGATGGGTGAATACGGATGGATGGGTGGGTATGGATGAATGGATGGGTGGATAAGGATGGATGGATGGATGGGTGGATAAGGATGGAAAAGGATGGGTGGATGGATGGATGGATGGATAAAGATGAGTGGATGGATAAGGATGGGTGGATGCATATGGATAGATGGATGGATGGATGGGTGTATGGATAAGGATGATTGTATTAATAAGGATGGGTGGATGGATATGGATGGATATGGATGGATGGATGATGGATGGGTGAATGATGGATGGGTGGATGATACATGGATGGATGGATGGATGGATGGATAGATCTATATGAATGGATAGGTGGATGCATGACGGATGGATATGGGCAGGCGGGTGGGTGGATGATACATGGATGGATGAATATGGATTAATGGATATGGATGGATAAGGATGGATGGATGAATGGGTGCATGGATGCATTTGAACGAATGGATTGGTGGATATGGGTGGATGGATACATTCAGATGCACATGCACATACATGCATGCACACACTGTGTTTGTCTGCTCATCTTTGTCAATGTCTGCGTGTCTACATGTATGTCTCTATGTCAGTTTCTCTGTGCATCTGCCTGCTTGTCTGTGAGTGCATGTGTGCGTGTTTGTGTGTGCATGTGCGAGTGTATGTGTGTGCACCCTTGTGCATAAGTGTTCATATGACTATCTTCATGTCTTTTTGTCAGCTTGTCCCTAAATCCAACCATGTGTCTGCCTTTCTCTTTCTGTCTGTGCATGTGTGCGAGTGCATGTTTGTGAGTGCATGTGTAAGTGCATCTGTGTGTAAATGCATGTGTGTTTAATTGCATGTCTGTGCATGTGTATGAGTATGTGTGTGTGAGTGCATGTGTGTGTGTACGTGAGTGTGTGTGTATGTGTGTGCCTGTGTGAGTGCATGCATGTGTGCATGTGTGAGTGCATGTATGTCTCTGTCACTGCATGTTTATGTCTCATGTCACTTTGTCCCTGCATCTGTCTGTGTGTCTGCCTGTGTGTCTGCCTTTCTGTCTGTGTGTCTGCCTTTCTGTCTGTGTGTCTGCCTTTCTGTCTGTGTGTCTGCCTTTCTGTCTGTGTGTCTGCCTTTCTGTCTGTGTGTGTGCCTTTCTGTCTGTGTGTGTGCCTTTCTGTCTGTGTGTGTGCCTTTCTGTCTGTGTGTGTGCCTTTCTGTCTGTGTGTGCCTTTCTGTCCGTGTGTGTTAGTGCATGTGTAAGTGTATGTGCAAGTGTATGTGTAAGCATTAGTGCATATGTCCATGCATGCATTTGTGTGTGTGTCTGTGTGTCTGAGTTTGTATGTGTGTGTGTGTGTGTGTGTATGTGTGTGTATATGTGTGTATGTGTGCGTGTGTGTGTGTATGTGTGTGTGTATGTGTGTGTGTATGTGTGTGTATATGTGTGCACGCGCGCGCGTGTGTGTGTGTATGTGTGCACTTGTGTGAGAGCTAAGGTAAGAGGTAAGGGTGTGGTTTTAAACAGTGACTTTTTACCTATGTTTTGTTTCTGAATCTGCATTACACTTACATGTGTGAATGTGTGTCTGTGTGTTTGTGTGTGCATGCAAATGCTTGTGTTTGTGCATGTGATTGTGTGTGTGAGTGCATGTGATCATGTGTGTGTGTGTGTGTGAGTTCATGTAATTGTGTCATGTGTGTATGCTTGCGAGTGCTTGTACTTGTGCAAGTGCTTGTGTGTATGTGTTTGTGTGGGTACATAGGTGAGTGTGTGTGTTTGTGAGTGTGTGTGTGTGTTTGTAAGTGCATGTGTTTGTGTGCATGTGTGTGAGTGTGTGCATGTGTGTGAGTGTGTGTGCATGTGTGTTTGTGAGTGCATGTGTTTGTGTGCATGTGTGTGAGTGTGTGTTCATGTGTGTTTGTGAACTCGTGCATATGTTTGTGTGCATGTGTGCAAGTGTGTCTGCCTGCCTTCCTGCATCTGCATCTCTGTCCAAGTGCTTCCCTGCCTCTCTCTCTCTCTCTCTCTCTCTCTCTCTCTCTCTCTCTGCTCTCAGTTGGCCTACCTGCTGATCTGTTTGTGCAGAAAATATTCCCATGATGACCGACGAGAACACAGACTAGCATGACTGAAGAGGGAACTGATTATCCCTCCAGGTTTACTGGAGGTCCTACAGACTTTATTAGTCTGTCTGTCTGTCTGTCCCGACTCCACGGCTTATATCTCAAAAACTACGGGACGGATTTCCTTGAGATTTTGCACACTAACTGGAAGTTAGGTCCGATTGAATGTATCAAATTTTCAAAATCGAGGCTTGAAGAGAAAGTGGTTTTTTAAGGTCGTATTCTCGAAATTACCGGTCTAAAAATGATTGAAATGACAATTGACGGAATAGCCAAATTTGACGTCATTAATAACGTTACGTCATTTGCAAGTACAATTTCGATCCTATATATGCCAGGAGAAGAATTTCGAAACACCTGGGGAGGTAGGCAATTTGATGGAATGGCGAAATTCCAACATGTGCGAGGACAGAGAATGAATTTAGATAGATAGATATGTCCTCAGATGTCTTAGGCCACGAGGCCTTTATCTGATCTTTTGATCAGTACTTATGGCTACTCTCACTTTTTACTACCCTAGTTCTAACG